>PVKC010013493.1:0-22910 GCA_004027635.1 Crocidura indochinensis | reverse complement strand
AAAAACATCTAACCCCATCAAAAAATGGGGAGAAGAAATGAACAGACACTTTGATAAAAAAAGAAATACAAATGGCCAAACGGCACATTAAAAAATGCTCCTCGTCACTAATCATCAGGGAGATGCAAATCAAAACAATGATGAGATACCACCTCACACCACAGAGATTGGCGCACATCACAAAAAATGAGAATAATCAGTGCTGGCGGGGATATGGAGAGAAAGGAACTCTTATCCACTGCTGGTGGAAATGCTGTCTAGTCCAACTTCTATGGAAATTGATATGGAGATTCCTCCAAAATCTGGAAATTGAGCTCCCATTCAACCCAGCTATTCCACTCCTAGGGATATACCCTAAGAACACCAGAATACAATACAAAAACCCCTTCTTCACACCTATATTTATTGCAGCACTATTCACAATAGCCAGGCTCTGGAAACAACCAAGATGCCCTTCAACAGACGAATGGCTAAAGAAACTGGTACATATACACAACGGAATATTATGCAGCTGTCAGAAGAGATAAAGTCATGGATTTTTCCTATACATGGACATACATGGAATCTACCATACTGAGTGAAATAAGTCAGAGGGAGAGAGAGATGCAGAATAGTTTCACTCATCTATGGGTTTTAAAGGAAATAAAAGTCATTTTTGCAACAATCATCAAAGACAATAAGAGGAGGGCTTGAACTTCCAGCTCACTTCATGAAGCTCACCACAAAGAGTGGTGAGTGCAATTATAGAAATAACTACACAGAAAACTACCATAATCACGTGAATGAATGAGAGAACTGGAAAGCCTGTCTGGAGTACAGGTGTGGGTGGGGTGGGACGGATGGAGACTTTGGACATTGGTGGATTGGTGGTGGGAATGTTGCACTGGTGAAGGGGGTGAAGAAAAAGAAATATTAAAAATATTAAATACTTTTAAAAAAAAGAAACTATTGTGAGGCAGGAGGCAGGTTGGGCGACATCTTGCAGTTCTTGGGGTTATTTCAGGCTTGTGATCAGGGTTTGTTCTCTACTGGGCCTGGACTGGCCACATATGCCTTAATCACTGCACTATCCATCCCACAGGAAAGCATTTTAAGAAACTGGAGAACAAACCCTTGATCAGAGAACCCACTATCAGTGTCAGTTGCAAGTGAGGGAATTGAAAGTAAGCAGTAGATGAAAGGTTGATAACCCATGGAACAGGTAATTTAGTAATAAAACTATATTTATAAACCCAGTATTGTCTACATCTTGTATCTAGAAAACAGATCACCCAGACTGGCTGCTATTATGAGGTGGTGGGTTTTTTTGGTTTTTTTGTTTGTTTGTTTGTTTGGGGGGCCACACCCTTTTGATGCTCAGAGGTTACTCCTGCTAAGCGCTCAGAAATGCCCCTGGCTCCGGAGGACTACATGGGATGCCAGGGGATCAAACCGTGGTCCTTTCTTGGCTAGTGCTTGCAAGGCAGACACCTTGCCTCTAGCGTCACTTCGCCGGCTCCAGTTGGTGGGTTTTTAATCCATGAAGCAAAAGGTTACAAACCTGGGATTTAGTGAGATAGCACAGGGAAAATTTGCTTGCCTTGTATGAGGCAAACCCTAGTTTGATCCCTGGTAACACATAGTCCTTGGGCATGGTTTGCATATTTCTTTACTGCCTTGCTTGGTGCTAACCTTGTTGTCATACTTGCCTTCGGACTGGGTATTGGGTGGCAGAAGCCTCAAAGCTCACTCTAGAAGATGAAGCTATGGGGGAATTCCTGGGGATAAGTCTAAGAAGACCATACTGCCAAGCTAGAGGATCATCCCTGGGGACAGGTCTTGTTCTTGGGAACAGCAATTCTTGAATCTCTTTGAACAGGGTCTGAGAAGCTGGGGGAGGCGGGTGACAGGAGAAATAGGTTATTATCTGGGGATTTTCTGGGTGGCTTCATGAACTTATAAAGCCTAGAGAAAGTGTCTTTCCTTAAGCAGAATAAGGGGTCGTATATTAATTAAGGATGTTTCCAATAATATAGAATATATCGTAGATCATCATAGAACATAATATACAAGTAAGTTCAACTTGAATATTATGGAACATTTACTAAAGTTAGGGGAAATTTATTATAAGATGTTTTGTGGGGTGGCAGGGTTTGGCCACACCCAAATGTTCTCAAGGCTGATTCCATTTGGTGGCTGATATATGATGCTGAGAATTGAACCAGGTCAGCCCTAAGCTATCTCTGATTCTTTTTTTTGGGGGGGGCCCATACCTGGTTATGCTCAGGGGTTACTCCTGGTTATTCGCTCAGAAGTCGCTCCTGGCAGGCACGGGGGACCATATAGGGAACCGGGGGATCGAACCGCGGTCCGTCCTAGGTTAGCACAGGCACCTTATTTCCAGCACCACCGCCCGGCCCCCTATCTCTGATTCTATAATAAGTACTCTTAAGGTAAAGTGGCTTCTGTCTTAGTTAACCTCTAGTACTGCATTAAAGATCCTTGTTTCCCCCCCCCCCAACTTTAGAAGTCTTTTACTACTAGTTTTCTTCGTGGTCAAAGAAAATTCACTGCAGGTGTTGGTATTAAGTGTAAATATAACCACACCCAGAAGAAGAATAAAGACTTCTTTTCCCCATAATTTTATTTATTTATTTATTGGTTTTTGGGCCACACCTGGTGATGCTCAGGGGTTACTACTGGCTATTTGCTCAGAAGTCGCTCCTGGCAGGCATGGGGGACCATATGGAGAACTGGGGGATTGAACCGAGGTCCGTCCTAGGTTAGCGCAGGCACCTTACCTCCAGCACCACTGCCCGGCCCCCTATAATTTTATTTTTAACAGCAAAATCATCTTTAAGATTAATTCTTCTTGAATTGCTGACTTCAGCTGATTTTCTCTTATAATTCATTAGCCAGAATTAAGATATTTGCCAGACATAAACCAATCACTTGCAGAATGACATCATCAAGATGTGATTAGATAGCCAGGACTGAGCCTAATAACAGGAGACAGCTGTTCTTTTTTGAAGTAGCAGAAGAGTGGAAGGGAGGTTGTGAGCCTGTAGTTTGTGTCTGCTACAGTGCACACATAGACAGAGTGGTGGCAATGCTTTACTAAGTTGAACAATAGTTAGAGCTTCACACAAATTACTAATGGTGCCAGAACTGATTCAACAGCTATGAAGACCAGAATGATTTGGTCTACAGTGTTATTTGCTAAAAATGTAGAAAAAAAAGAATGGATTTTTTTTTATTTCAGTCTACACCCAGTGACGTTTAGGAGATACTCCTAGCAGTGCACTCAGAAATTGCTCCTGGATTGGGGGATCATGTGGGACACCAGGGATTGAACCGCAGCCTGTTCTGGTTCAGCCATGTGCAAGGTAAACACCCTACTGCTTCGCCATTGCTGCAGCCTCAAAGAATGGATTTTTGTGTTTTTGTCGTTGTTGCTGTTTTTAGGGTCACACCCGGCAGTGCTCAGGGGTTACTACTGGCTCTACACTCAGAAATCGCTCCTGGAAGGCTCAGAAGACCAAATGGGATGTCAGGATTTGAACCACCATCCTTCTGCATGCAAGGTAAACACCTCACTTCCATGCTATCTCTCCGGCCCCAAGAATGGATATTTATTAAAAGAAGGGAAATTAGGGGCCAACGAGATATTCCAGGGGCTGAAGCACTTACTTGCCTTGCATGTCAATCTTGGGTTGACCTCTGGCATCAATATGGTCCTGAATCCTGCCAAGTGTATGAGTACAGAGCCAAGGGTAAGCCTTGAGCTCTGCCTAGTGTTATACCCCCACCCTACCCCACCCCCCCCAAAAAAAAACATTTAACCCCTGAACACTTGATAAGAAAAGAACCTAATGTCTTAGGTTTTCAGCAGTTTTTTCTTCCTCTGCTACTCACACACACCCCATCTCCCTTGACCCAAGTTCTTAAACCTCCCCAGAAAAACTTAGATCCAGTTTTTAGGCTTGACAGTTCAGTAGTTGGGTCTGATTTATGCTTGTGCCTGTGAGTATGGGTGGGGTGTCACTAGGGTCCCCTCAATAGTGCTTGGGAGGCAAAGCAGTACTGGGATTTGAACTCAAGTCCTAGTACATGTATAGCCTGCATTCCAGGCCTTTATTTTATTTATTGTTAATATATTTTGAAGCACACCTGGCTTTGGTCAGGAATCACTTCTGGCAGGGTTTGGGGGACCATATTGGATGTAGGATATCAAGCCCTTGGATCTGATACATGTAAGACAAGCATCCTATGTATTTAACTATCTCTCCAGCTCCCTCTAAGTCTTAAAATCATATCTTCAGTCTCTTGAATATTGGCTGTTGTGTATAATAATTCATTTTAGAGGCCGGAGCGGTGGCAGTAGAGGTAATGCGTCTGCTTTGCAAGTGCTAGCCTATGTTCGATTCCCCAGCGTCCCATGTGGTCCCCCAAGCCAGGAGCAATTTCTGAGCACAAACCACGAGTAACCCCTGAGCAGCAACAGGTGTGGCCCCAAAACAAAACAAACAAACAAAACAAATTAATTCATTTTATAATAGCTATTAAATTTTCTTCTCCCCATCTTACTGCTTTTACTAAGTGGTGCTAAACAGCTAACAGGTTGCCAGCTTTCTTCTCATTCTTTTATGTTGCCCACTTTTTATGCCTGTAAGCTATTTTTTGATCACTGAGAAACATACTTCCTTAATACTGTTTTATTTTTAAAAATATCTTTATTTGTGGCTCCCAACTGCGAGAAACTGTGAGTGTTGCCTATGCAGTGTTTTTCTACTGTCCTGTCTCCTGAATCTCTTGTGAGTGGGCCAAAAGGGCCCAGCAAAATTGCTCTCCTGGAGCTCCAGAAGAGCTGCTTCATGGCCATGCGCTCTTTCTAATAAAAGAATGCCATTGCAACATGGAGAAAAAAATCACACTAGGAATTGTGCTGGATCTCGGACGCCCAGCATATCTCTCTGGACTGTCTTATATGCTGTATACTCGGGCCTAAGATTTGATCCTGTATGTAGCTTCATCAACAGAGGGCTCCCCTTCCTTGCTAGTGAGTTGACTAGCCCAGAAAGGGTGGAGCCAGAGGAGCGTGACCATGCACATCATTTAGCCAATGAATACCACCACAACATGTAGAAAAACCACAATACAAGTGTGAAAATGGGGAAACAATACAGGCCATCATGAGGCATAGAGAATGAAGATGGCAACTTTGGTGACCGGAAAATGACCAAACAACTAGTCAGTCTCTCAGATAAGGAGTTTAGAGAAGAAATATGAAGGATGCTCACAGAACTCAAAGAAAGCATGGATCGAGTTGAACAGAACACTAATAAGAACCAAGAAAATATGAAGACAGAAACCAGAAAACTTCAAACCGAAATATCAGGTCAAACAACAGGTCTGAAAAACTCAGTAAACGAATGAATGATAAAATGGATAATCTCTCCATCAGGGTAACAGAACTGAGGATAGAATTAGTGCTCTGGAAGATGAGATACATAACAACTCCATACAGCAGAAGAGATTGGGAAAAAAACCTTAATTTAGTCAAAGAATGTGAACAAATGAAAATAGAAGTCTATGATAAGCTCAACAGAAACAACTTAAGAATCATTGGAGTCCCAGAGACCCAGGAAGAAAATCTCCAGGAAGAATCAACAGTCAAGAATATCATTAAAGAGAAACTACCAGAGCTAAAGAACTCATGCGATCAAATTCTGCATGCATGAAGAGTACCAACTAAAAGAGACCCCAGGAAAAACACACACCAAGACACATCCTAGTCACATTGACGAATCCCACAGATAGAAACAGAATTCTGAAAGCAGCAAGATCAAAAAGGGAAATTATGTTCAAGGGAGCATCCTAGAGATTTACAGCAGACCTGTCACAAGAAACACTCAAGTTCAGAAGGCAGTGGTGGGATGTAGTGACAAAACTCAATGAAATAAATGTGTCGCCTAGAATATTGCACCCAGCCAAACTCACTTTCAGGTTTGAAGGAAGAATACATGGCTTCACAGATAAACAACAGCTCAGAAACTTTACAGACTCAAAACCAGTCTTAAAAATATCTTTATTTGGGGCTGGGCGGTGGTGCTAGAGGTAAGGTGCCTGCCTTGCCTGGGCTAGCTTTGGACAAACTGTGGTTCGATCCCCAGAGTCCCATATGGCCCCCCAAGCCAGGAACAACTTCTGAGTGCATAGCCAGGAGTAACCCCTGAGTGTCACCGGGTGTGGCCCAAAAACCAAAAAAAAATCTTTAAGCATCATGATTACAAGCATGTTTGTAGATGGGTTTCAGTCTTAAAAAAGAACACACACCTTTACCAGTGCAACCTTCTTACCACCAATGCCCCTCGTCTCCCTCCTTCCCCATCCCCTGCCTATATGCAAGACGAGTTTTCTATTTCTCTCACTCACTGCCACTGTCGTGATAGTTATTAGTTTATTTATTTCTCTGAATGCAATCATCGCTCTTTGTGGTAAGCTTATGATTGGTTGGTCCTTCCAGCTCCCATCACTATTATCTCTGAGTATTATTAACATACTTCTTTTTCTTAAATACCACAGATCAGAGCATTCTGGTCTATCTTTCTCCCTCTGACTTATTTCATTCAGCATAATACTTTCCATGTCCATCCTTGTATAGGAAAATTTCACGACTTTGTTTTTTTCTTATGGCTGTTTAGTACTCCATTTTGTGTATGGACCAGTTTCTTTAGCCACATATCTGTTGTTGAGCATCTGATTGTTTCCAGATTCTGGCTATTGTAAATAATGCTGTAATGAATATAGGCATACAGAAGGCATCTTTGTATTGTGCTTTTGTTTTCCTAGAGTATATCCCTAGGAGTGGTATAGCTGAATCACATGGGAGCTTAATTTCCATTTTTTAAAAAACAATTTCTATAAAGGCTGGACTAGACAGCATTCCCACCAGCAGTGAATAAAAGTTCCTTCCACACCACATCTCCACCAGCACTAATTGCTCTTGTTTTTTCTTTGTTTTGGTGACATGTGCCAGTCTCTGTGGCATGATATAGTACCTCATTGTTGTTTTAATTTGCATCTCTCTGATGATTAGTTTCCCCAGTTTTTGATGGGTTAGATTTTTTTTCAATATACCTTGTATAACTTAGATATTAGCTCCTGATCTGGTGAGTATTGGGTGAATAGTTTATCCCCTTCTGTGGGTGACCTTTGTATCCTAGTCAATATTTCCTTTGAGGTGCAGATGGTTCTCAGTTTAATATAGAATCATTTGTTTATTTGTTTACACTTGTTTGAACAAACAAGGTGTTTTCAAGGTGTTTCCTCGTTGAAGATGCCTTTAGTCACAATGTAATGGAGTATTTTACCTATGTGTTCTCCTATATACTTTTTTTTATTTTAACACCTTGATTACATACATAATTGTGTTTGGGTTTCAGTCATGTAAAGAGCACCACCCATCACCATTGTCCCAAATCTCCCTCCTCCAACCCACCCTCCGCCTGTACTCTGGACAGGCTCTCCATTTCCCTCATACATTCTCATTATTCAGACAATTCAAAATGTAATTATTTCTCTAACTAAACTCATCACTCTTTGTGGTGAGCTTCATGAGGTGAGCTGGAACTTCCAACTCTTTTCTCTTTTGTGTCTGAAAATTATTATTATTGCAAGAATGTCTTTCATTTTTCTTAAAACCCATAGATGAGTGATACCATTCTGCGTTTCTCTCTCTCTCTCTGACTTATTTTACTCAGCATGAGAGATTCCATGTGCATCCATGTGTAGGAAAATTTCATGACTGCATCTCTTCTGACAGCTGCATAATATTCCATTCTGTATATGTACCACAGTTTCTTTAGCCATTTGTCGGTTGAAGGACATCTAGATTGTTTCCAGAGTCTTGCTATGGTAAATAGTGCTGCAATGAATATAGGTGTAAGGAAGGGGTTTTTGTATTGTATTTTTGTGTTCCTAGGGTATATTCCTAGGAGTGGTATAGCTGGATCATATGGGAGCTTGATTTCCAGGTTCTGGAGGAATCTCCATATCGCTTTCCATAAAGGTTGAACTACATGGCATTCCCATCAGCAGAGGATAAGAGTTCCTTTCTCTCCACATCCCCGCCAACACTGTTTGTTCTCGTTCTTTGTGATGTGTGCCATTCTCTGTGATGTGAGGTGGTACCTCATAGTTGTTTTGATTTGCATCTCTCTGATGATTAGTAATGTGGAGCATTTTTTCATGTGTCTTTTGGCCATTTGTATTTCTTCCTTGTCAAAGTGCCTGTCCATTTCTTCTCCCATTTTTGATGGAATTAGATATTTTTTTTCTTGTAAAGTTCTGTCAGCGCCTTGTATATTTTGGAAATTAGCCCCTTATCTGATGGGCATTGGGTGAATAGTTTCTCCCACTCAGTGAGAGGCTCTTGTATCCTGGGTGCTATTTCCTTTGAGGTGCAGAAGCTTCTCAGCGTAATATACTCCCATCTGTTAATATCTGCTTTCACCTGCTTGGAGAGTTCATTTTCATCCTTGAATATGCTTGTAGTCTCAATGTCCTGGCGTGTTTTGCCTACGTGTTGTTCTATGTATTTTATGGTTTCAGGTCTGATATCAAGATCTTTCATACATTTGGATTTCATCTTAGTACATGATGTTAGCTGGGGGTCTAAGTTCAACTTTTTGCAAGTGGCTAGCCAGTTGTGCCAACACCACTTGTTGAAGAGGCTTTCTTTGCTCCATTTAGGATTTCTTGCTCCTTTATAGAAAATTAGGTGACTGTATGTCTGGGGAACACATTCTGAGTATTCAAGCCTATTCACTGATCTGAGGGCCTGTCCTTATGCAAATACCATACTGTTTTGATCACTGTTGCTTTGTAGTAAAGTTTGAAACTGGGGAAAGTAATTCCTCCCATGTTCTTTTTCCCAATGATTGCCTTAGCTATTCTAGGGTGTTTATTGTTCCAAATGAATTTCAAAAGTGCCTGATCCACTTCTTTGAAGAATGTCGTGGGTATCTTTAGAGGGATCATATTAAATCTGTATAATACTTGGGTAGTATTGCCATTTTGATGATAATCCAGTCAATCCATGAGCAGTGTATGTGTTTCCATTTCCGCGCATCCTCTCTTATTTCCTGGAGCAGAGATTTATAGTTTTCTTTGTATAGGTCCTTCACATTTTTAGTCAAGTGGATTCCAAAATATTTGAGTTAGTGTGGCACTATTGTGAATGGGGTTGTTTTCTTAATGTCCATTTCTTCTTATTACTATTGGTGTATAGCAAGGCCATTGATTTCTGTGTGTTGATTTTGTAGCCTGCCACCTTGCTATATGAGTCTATTGTTTCTAGGAGCTTTTTGGTAGAGTCTTTAGGGTTTCCTAAGTAGAGTATCATGTCATCTGCAAAAAGTGAGAGCTTGACTTCTTCCTTTGCTGTCTGGATTCTCTTGATATCTTTTTCTTGCCTAATCGCTATAGCGAGTACTTACAGTGCTATGTTGAATAGGAGTGGCGAGAGAGGACAGCCTTTTCTTGTGCCAGAATTTAGTGGGAAGGCTTTTAGTTTTTCTCCATTGAGGATAATATTTGCCACTAACTTTTGGTAGATGGCCTTAACTATATTGAGAAAGGTTCCTTCCATTCCCATCTTGCTGAGAGTTTTGATCAAGAATGGGTGTTGAAACTTATCAAATGCTTTCTCTGCATCTATTGATATGATCATGTTATTTTTATTCTTGTTGTTGATGTTGTGCATTATGTTGATAAATTTACAGATGTTAAACTATCCTTGCATTCCTGGGATGAAACCTACTTGATCATAGAGGCTGATCTATTTAATGAGGCATTGTATTCTATTTGAGAGAATTTTGTTGAGAATCTTTGCATCTGCATTCATCAGCGATATTGGTCTGTAATTTTCTTTTTTCATTGCATCTCTGTCTGGTTTCGGTATCAAGCTGATGTTGGCTTCATAGAATGTATTTGGAAGTATTTCCGTTTTTTTCATTTCATGAAAGAGTCTTGCCAGGATTGGTAGTAGTTCCTCCTGGAAAGTTTAAAGAATTCATTAGGAATCCATCTGGGCCTAGGCTTTTGATTTTGGGCAGACATTTGATTACCGTTTTAATTTCTTCAATAGTGATGGGGGTGTTTATATATGATACATCCTCTTCCTTCAACTGTGGAAGATTGTAAGAGTCCAATAACTTATCCATTTCTTCCAGGTTCTCATTTTTAGTGGCATAGAGCTTCTCAAAATAGTTTCTGATTACCCTTTGAATCTCTGCCATATCAGTAGTGATCTCTCCTTTTTCATTCCTGATACGAGTTATCAAGTTTCTCTCTCTCTCTTTCTTTGTTAGTTTTGCCAGTGGTCTATCAATCTTGTTTATTTTTTCAAAGAACCAACTTCTGCTTTCGTTGATTTTTCGGATTGTTTTTTTGGGTTTCCATTTCATTGATTTCTGCTCTCAGCTTTGTTATTTCCTTCTGCCTCCCTATTTTTGGGTCCTTTTGTTGAGCACTTTCTAGATCTATAAGCTGTGACATTAAGCTACTCAGGAAGCCCCTTCTTCCTTCCTGATGTGTGCTTGCAAAGCTATACATTTTCCTCTCAGTACTGCTTTTGCTGTGTCCCATATGTTCTGATAGTTCGTGTCTTCATCATCATTTGTTTCCAGGAATGTTTTGATTTCCTTTTTGATTTCATCTCGGACCCACTGGTTATTCAGTATGAGGCTATTTAACTTACAGGTGTTAGAGTTTTTCTTCTTTGTTCCTTTGGAGTTCACAAATAATATCAGAGCCTCGTGGTCAGTAAAGGTAGCCTGCAAAATTTCTATTCTCTTGATATTTTGAAGATTTGTTTTATGTGCCAGCATGTAGTCTATCCTGGAGAATGTCCTATGTACATTGGAGAAGAATATGTATCCAGGTTTCTGGGAATGGAGTGTCCTATATATATCCACTAGGCCTCTTTCTTCCATTTCTCTCCTCAGGTCCAGTATATTCTTGTTGGTTCAGTCTGGTTGACCTATCCATTGTTGACAAAGCTGTGTTGAGGTCCCCCACAATTATTGTGTTGTTGTTGATGTTATTTTACAGCTTTGTCAACAATTGTATCAAATATTTTGCTGGACCCTCATTCGGTGCATATATGTTTAGAAGAGTGATTTCTTCCTGCTCTACATACCCCTTGATTAATATATAATGTCCATTTTTGTCCCTTACAACCTTCCTGAGTATAAAGTTTGCATTATCTGATATTAGTATGGCCACTCCAGCTTTTTTATGAGGGTTGTTTGCTTGGATAATTTTCCTCCAGCCTTTTATTTTGAGTCTATGTTTGTTCTGACTATTCAGGTGCTTTTCTTGTAGACAGCAAAAGTTGGATTGAGTTTTTTGATCCATTTAGCCACTCTGTGTCTCTTAACTGGTGCATTTAGTCCATTGACATTGAGAGAAAGTATTGTCCTGGGATTTGATGCCATCTTTATATCGAAATTTGGTGTGTCTTTTGGTTAGTCTTGTCTTAAATTAGGTCTTTCAGTTTTTCTCCTACGCGTGGGTTTGAGTATGTAAAGTTTCTAAGCTGTTTTTTGTCTGTGAAACCATGTATTTTTCCATCAAACCGGACAGTGAGTTTCGCTGGGTACAGTATTCTAGTTGAACCACTCATTTCATTCAGTCTTGTCACAAATCCCACCACTGTTTTCTGGTCTTGAGTGTTTCTGGTGACAGGTCTACTGTAACTCTCAAGGATGCTCCCTTGAATGTAATTTCCTTTTTTGATCTTGCTGTTTGTAGCATTATGTCTCTATCTGTGTGATTTGTCATTGTGACTAGGATGTGTCTTGGGGCATTTTTTCTGGGGTTTCTTTTGGTTGGTACTCTTCAGGCATGCAAGATTTGATCACATATATTCTTTAGTTCTGGAAGTTTCTCTTTAATGATGTTCTTGACCGTTATTTCTTCCTGGAAATTTTCTTCCTGTGTCTCTGGGACTCCAATGATTCTTAAGTTGTTTCTGTTGATCTTATCATAGACTTCTGTTTTCATCTGTTCCCATTCTTTTTTTTTTTTTTGGTTTTTGGGCCACACCCGGTGACGCTCAGGGGTTACTCCTGGCTATTCACTCAGAAGTTGCTCCTGGTAAGCACGGGGGACCATATGGGAACCTGGGGATCAAACCGCGGTCTCTCCTAGGTTAGCACAGGCAAGGCAGGCACCTTACCTTCAGCGCCACCACCCGGCCCCTCATCTGTTCCCATTCTTTGACTATTTTTTCCACTGTCTGTTCGTTTATTTTAAGTTTTTTTTCCCAATCTCTCCTACTGTATGGAGTTGTTATTTATCTCATCTTCCACAGCACCAATTCTATTCTCAGCTTCTTCTACCCTGGTGTTGAGATCATCCATTTTACCATTCAATTTATTTACTGAGTTTTTCAGGTCTTTTAGTTAACATGTTATTTCAGTTTGGAGTTTTGTGATTTCTGTCATCATATTTTCTTGGTTCTTATTAGTGTTCTCTTCAACTCGGTCCATGGTTTCTTTGAGTTCTTTCAGCATCTTTCATTTTGCTTTTCTAAAGTCCTTCTCTGAGAGATTGATTAGTTCGTTGGTCATTATCTGGTCATCAGAATTGTCTTCTTCGTTCTGTATGTTTGACACTGGCCTGAGTTATTTCCCCATTGTCACACTAGTATTGTTTGTTTTTCTACATGTTGCTGTGGTATTCATTGGGTAAATGATGTGAGCAGCCAGACACCTCTGGTTCCAACCTTTCTGGATGTGTCGATTTGCCTACAAAGGAGTGGAGTCCTCCATGGATGAGACCTCTCAAAGTATCAAATCTTGGGCCTAGGCACACAGCAGAGAAGACAGTCCAGAGAGAAATACTGGGCTTCTGTGATCCAGCACAGTCCTTAGTGTGATTTTTTTTCTTCTTGTTGCGTTGACGTGCTTTTCTTAGAAAGAGCGCACGACTGCGTAGTGAAGCGGAACCAAATTGCTCTTCTGCAGCCTATTATTAGCCCACTCCCACGAGGTCTGGACGACAGCAGAGGACAAATAAACACAAAGAAAAGACAAGACTCACGGTTCTTAGCAGTCAGCCCCACTAGGCAGGCGTGGATATGGAGAAATTCCCAGCCTGACTTCACAATCAGGGGACCTTGCTTTGCAGAGTACTCGCTCTTGCCGGTTTTCACTCTTCTCTCCTATATACTTTATGGTTCTAGGTTTGATATGAAGATCTTCTTTCAGATTTGTCAGCAA
Source organism: Crocidura indochinensis (assembly GCA_004027635.1). NCBI lineage: Eukaryota > Metazoa > Chordata > Mammalia > Eulipotyphla > Soricidae > Crocidura > Crocidura indochinensis. The sequence goes on along the minus strand of PVKC010013493.1, from coordinate 9,642 downwards.
TTGTTTTAAATATTTTGTTGGTTCCTCATCAGATGCGTATATGTTTATGTGTAAATTCTTCCTGTTGTACATACCCCTGGATTATTACAAAATATCCATCTTTGTCCCGTATAACTTTTTATGTTTAATGTGTGCATCATCTGATATTAATATGGCCATTCCAACTTTTCTGAGGGAGTTGTTTGCTTGGAAGTTTGTCTTCCAACCTTTGGTTTTGATTCTGTTTTTTCTGACTATTCAGTGAATAGTCAGTAGAATACTGGTTTCAGTTTTTTGACCCATTTGGTCACTCTGTGTCTCTTAGCTAGTACATTTAGTCTATTGATGTGGAGATAATTGTCAATGAACTTAGTTTCATCTTTATGTAGAAGTTAGGTATGTCTTTTGGTCTGTCTTCTCTGAAAGTAGATCTTTCAGTTTTGTTTCTGTTTGTTTGTCTTTTGGGGTCACACCTGGCAGTGCTCAGGGGTTACTCCTGGCTCTGCACTCAGAAATCACTCCTGGCTTGGGGAGTCATATGGGATGCCAGGGGATCAAACCTGCAATCATCCTGGGTCAGCAGCATGCAAGGTATATGCCCTTCCACTGTGCTACCACTCTGGGCCCTCAGTTTTTCTTTTAAGGCTGGCTTTGAGTTTGTAAAGTTTCAGAGCTGTTGTTTATCTTTAAAGCTATGCATACTTCCTTCACACCTGAAGCTGAGTGTGGCTGGGTAAAGTATTTTAGGCAAAGCATTCATTTTGTCGAGTTTTGTCACTATATCCTACCACTGCTGCATTCGGACCTTCACAGTTTCTTGTGACAAGTTTTAGGGATGCTCCTTTGAATGTAATTTACCTTTCTGCTTTTAGTATTCTATCCCTATCTATGGGATTCATCATTATGACTAAGATGTGTGTTGGGATGCTTTGCTTCAGATCTATTTTGTATAATATTCTTTGGGCATGCAGGATTTTATTGCATGTACTCTTTAGCTTAGGGAGTTTCTCTGCAATGATGTCTTTGACTATTAATTTTTCATGAGGATTTTTCCTGGGTCTTTGGCAATTCAATGATTCTTATGCTGTTTCTGTTTAGTTTATCATCTGTTCACATTCTTTGGGGATTTTTTTCCCCTTTGTCTGTTTGCTTTAAGGCTCATTTCCAGTATCTTCTTTAGTAGTATGGTGTTGCTAATGCATCTCATCTTCCATCTCAATGATTCGCTCCTCATCTGCTGTTACCCTGTTGAAGAGGCTTTCCAGTAAGGCTTTCATTTTGCCTACCAAGTTTTTCAGTCCTGTTCTTTCAGTTTGGAGTTTTCTCATTTCTATTTTCATATCCTCTTGATTCTTATTTGTGGTTCATTCAGCTTGATCCTAGCAACATCCTCCATATTTCTTCTCTAAAATTCTTATCTGAGAGGCTAAATTGGTGATTGGTACCTTTTGGGTCATCAAAGCTGCCATCTTCATTCTCTATACATGGTATTGGTCTGTGTTGTTCCCCACTATCACACTTGTAGTTTGATACTTTCTGCGTGCTGTAGTAGGAGATGTGCATGACATTCACTAGGAGATGTACATGACATGGAGTGAAGCAGAATGGCTGGGCTCCTCTGGCTCCACCCTTCATGGGTAGGGCCAACTCACCTCCATTCATATGGCTTTTACAGTTGCTTCTGGCAGGGATGATCCTTAAACAGGCAGCCGTTGGTCTTGGGCAGCAGATGTGTTGAAAAGCACATGATGGGCATCAAGCTCCACCTTTGTGGCCCTCCCTAACCCTTAAGGCAGAAATGACAGTCTTGGCAGTGAAGCTCTCAACCTTTAAATAGAACAAGAAAAAACATTAAGAGTTTTCAAAGTTCAGCCACACTAAGAGATTCTCTTGAATGTCTGAAAAAACTACAGGCCAATAAGTGTAGGAAGAAATGCACAGCTCTTATTTATTGTCTATGCTAAAGTCAAGCAATTGACTCAGCTCTTTTCCACACATAAAGGTGCTTGCTTTCTTCAGTCTCCATGTGAATCAGGTCTAGGGTCTTTATTTGTAATATGTGGAGAATAACATTTACAAAACCTTGGGGCCAGAGTGGATGGTGTGCTTTTCTTGTGAACAGCTGACCCTCAGTTGATTCTGGTCACACCATATGGTCCCCAGAGTATAACAGGAGTTGTTTCTGAATGCAGATCCAGGTGTAACCCCTGAATACTCGAGGTATAGTTCAAAAACAAACAAAATAATTTCCAAAACCACCTAAATAAGTGGTTTGTTCAAGATTCAGCTCAGGTCGTTAATTTAGATAACATTCTTTTCTATTATTAATTTTTATAAGGTAGAACTAATTGGAAATAAAGATTTTGCAAATTTACTGTAAAAGTATTTAATATTAATTAAATTGCCCAGTACTATGCAAAGCACTTTTCAAATATAATATGTAATTGCAAACATAAAAGGTATTACTATTTCCATTTTATAGGTAAAGGCTAGGAGGGCCTGAGAGTGTGGCTTAGCAGTAGAACACAATCCTTACATGTGCGAATATTGGATTCAATCCCTGGCACCACACAAAAAAAAAAAAGATTTTCCTTAATTATACAAACAACAGAAATGGATGAACTTTCAGGTAAGAAGCTGAATTCATATTTCAAAGTCCAGAATAGACAGGCAAAAAAAACTAGATATGTCATCAGTGTGAATTATTTTCATGTTATCATTTTAGTTCATCTCTATTAACACTAGAAAAGCATATCCTGTGGTGTTTGGGAATCATTCACAGTGAAGTGCATGCTTTGCCCAAAATTAACTGAAAACAGGCACTTTCAAGGTAAGCAACTTAACTTAAATATTTTTTAGTATTAAGTTCCACTTCTGAAAATTTGGAATCAAATTAAGAATTATTCTTATCCAGATAAATACTTATAAGATACAGATTTTAATAAACAATTAAATTAATTATTTAAAAAATGGGGGCCACATCCAATGATGCTTATGGGTTTACTTCTGACTCTACTCAGGAATTACTCTTAGTGGTGTTTGGAGGACCATATGCAATGCTGAGGAGCAAATTCAGGTCAGCCACGTGCAGCCACATACCTGTCTGACCCTATAAAAAATGTTTAGAGTCATATAGAAAGAAGGTAAAATGCAAAAGTTTGTTAGCCATAATACCTGAAAATATATAGCAAGGCCAGGTTGGGCAACTTGTTAACTTTCTGGTTTCTTTATTTTTTTTTGGTTTTTGGGCCACACCCAGTGACGCTCAGGGGTTACTCCTGGCTATGCGCTCAGAAGTCGCTCCTGGCAGGCACGGGGGACCATATAGGAACCGGGGGATCGAACCGTGGTCCGTCCTAGGCTAGCGCAGGCAAGGCAGCAGGCACCTTACCTCCTGCGCCACCTCCCAGCTCCCTACTTTCTGGTTTCAATTTCTTCACCTCTGCAGTGGATGAGGTTAGCCTGATTATACCATTTTAAACCCAAAACTTTCTTTGTAGTGTGTGAGTCAGGAAGACAGCAGTGGCATAGCTATTGGGGCTTTGAAATGTCACAGTTACTCAGCTCACACAGCAAAAAACAATAAGTATGTTTTCATTGGCCTGTGTCCCTGGCTTCCCTTGATTACATACCAGGTTTTTTTTCCTTTTTTTTTTAACCCTCCTGCCCATCCTACAGGCCTTTTCTGCTAGGAAAGCTTTGTGCTTGAAATTTGATACCCAGTCACTGCCAGGGCAGCTCTAATTTCATGCTCTCTCATTCCCACTTTACCTTTTCTGACTTCCCTATGGAATCAGACTTATAGCAGGTACCAGTGGAGTATTTCTAGGGCATATATACAAAAAGATTCTTTCTGGGGCTGAAGGGATAACTTTTTCATTTGTCTTCTATATTTCTATTTCACACAGCCAGCCTAAATTCAAACTCATATGGTCTCCTGAGCCTACCAGAAATAATCCCTGAGTGCAGAGCCAGAGCACTTCCAGGTATGTCCGTCACCAAAAAAAGATATTTCCCTTCTACGTGTCCCTTTAAATTAAAAAAAAAATCACTAATTTTTACAAATTAACTTTCCTTGGCACTTACAATTTACAGTGAATTTCCACTCCAAAAAACCATTTGAGTTTGTAAAATACACTTAGGTATTCACACTTCAGCTTGCAAGACCCTGTTTGGAGCATCTAAGCCCACAAAAGCTCACTGATTTCATGTCTTGCATAAATGTACCAATTGTTACTGTCTGGTCAACAATATAAACTATTTGTGGGGCTTTTCATCAAAGTGTCACACTTTTCTCCCATACTAAATACATTTAGGTTTTTGGCCTGAAGGGGTTTCATAGAGGACAGCATGTTTGAGGAACATGTATCCTTGGTTTAAGCAAAAACACTGGGGCCTTGGGAACAGTACCCAGGGAAAACAATCGTACCTGAATAATTATGCACCCACCAAGGCTATGCCCAGAGCCAGCTGTTTCCTGTTTTCCTACAGAGGAGGGAATGAGCTCTTGAGAGAAAAGGCACCACAGGGTATAGTAATCTCAGGATGCTGCCACTGAGAAGAGAGGATTAACAGGTGCAAGGAGCTAGGGAGGGCAGGAGGCTATGGCTGTCCCATGTCCAAGAGAGAACAGAGTTATATGGAGACCTTGGAGATAAATGCTGTTCTGACCCTTGAGAGCAGAGCCTGGAACTATAGCCAAGAGAGGGAGTCACAAACAGCCACCAGAGAGGCCATGAGCTTCCTGACACAGCCTGTGGGAGACTTATGGTGGGAGGGTCCATCTCTCCCATTGCAGCCTAGTTACTCCTCTTCCACTTCAGGAAGACCCATGGTGAGGAGAGGGTGGAGGGTGGGAGGCAGAGAGCAGAGCCTGTGAATTCATTAACCTGTAAACCAGTGCTTCTCAATTATTTTCTGTCATGTCCCCCTAGGAAGAAGAAAACATTTTTTGCATTCCCCCCACCCCACCCCCGTGCAACTGTAAATAGTATCTTTAAAAAAAACTTTAACCTGCATAACAAAAATATATCAAATAATTTGACCTGATTTTTAATCAGAGGTGATGTCTGAATTAATGGCTACAATGAGCATGTTTTGCAAAGCATAGCTTTTTGAAGCGGGGTTTGAAGCAGGAAACAGCAACTCTCAGCTCCAGAGACATACAGAGACATAAACACGGGGCTTAACTTGCTATGACAGTGTTTGCTGAGGTCAAATGCGCCCCACTATTTGAGAGCCACTGCTGTAAACCAACTGGTGAGACACTGGTATAAAGGTCTGTATTGATATAAAGGTGATGCTATAAAACAATATTCATATATACAAAATGATATGAATAAATCAGTACAAGGCAAAATTAAATACTCAGAGAGTGCATTTAACTTTGTACATAGTATGAGCAGACCAAGTTCAGAGGAATGACAAAGCTCTGGAATAAATTCAGGTTTCAAATTTGGGTTATGCTGCTGAGACACAGAGGATATGATTAAGTATGGAGAGAATGGAGAGAGGACTGGTGTGGAATGGCAGTAATACCAGAGAACAGGTAGTGCAGAGTAGTTCTGAGTTCACAATCTTGTGACTAAGGAAATAGTGAGTCATTTAAGATTTTTGAGCTGAAGTAGAAACAATGCTATCAGCAGTTGACTCTGCTGTTGATGCTCATCCAGGGCTCAGAGATTCTAACGTGGGGATTCCCTAAGATCTGGGATAGCTCAGTGCTTTTATTTTCAGGCATGAGTCTACAGGCTCGATCCTCAGCACCAGCCCTAGCTTAAGTGCATTCTCTGACACTGCCAAACTGGAATTCCAAATGCCCCAAATAGTGTATTCTCCAAGTATGTTGGAGCACTTGGACTAAAGAGTGGAGCCCAATGAGCACCAAAGCCAAGGGTGTGTTAATCAACAACAACAATTGAGTGTTGATGTAACAACAATAACCAAAGTTAAGGAAATGGAAGGGGAGATTATTATATAATGTATATTTCAAGGGACCTGTCAAAGAGTTTAATTCAGGAAATGTCAGATCTGCATCTCTAACAAGTCACAATGATACTTGTCACTGGTCTGGAATGCACAATTAAAAGGCTACTATTATATATACATGATGGATCTCAGGGCACTAACAAAGACTGAAGTGGGCATAACAGAGTTCCAGGGTTAGAATGGTGATTTCTAAAGTTGAGGCCAAGCAATAGGAAGGAATCCCTGAAAGAAAGCATTGTGTAGTTGTAACAGAGAAAGAAGCACTAAAATATGTAGGGAATACTGTTTATGGTTTGAACTTGAAGACCAAAAAGTAGAAAGAAAATAAAAAAAGAATGGTGGCTCTAGTGCTCTCTTTCTTATAGGACAACGAATTATTCAGTCTTGATCATGAATTGCTGCACACTTACCTTTTCCCAGTTGCCTCTGGTCAGAAGACTAGTAAAGAAAAGACAAAAGCAGTAATTTGTAAGAGTGCAAGGAAAAATATGCTGGACATGGAATCCATTAGGTAACCTGATATTGTCTTCTAACCTAACCCACTCAGCAAGTCTGTCCAGACTGAGTCTTATAGCATGATTTCAAATCAGTCATTGTGCAGATTCACACCCAAACCAGAAATTCCTGATTCAGACCAGAACCACAGCTGTTCCACTGCCACCCTGCACCATGTGTTATGAACCTTGACTCACTGGGGTACCTGTTTTCAAACTTCTCCCTACTTCTGACCCTTAACACAAGGAGGCTACTTCTAGCCTTTGGAGAAATCATACTCCAAGAGTATGGAGGTGATTGGCACTCATTCTGGGTGGGAAGAACATTTGGTTATGACAAAATGAGTCAGTCCAGAGGGAGTGCCCACTGAAGAAGTGAGATAGGTTCTCTCAGAAGCATTATGAGAGGAAAAGGAAATTAATATAAAACTAATTCCCTTTTATTGTAACATTTATTTTAGAAACCAACAAAAGTATGCCAGAGAGATAGGATAGCATACCATGAAACTGACCCTAGTCTGACCCCTAATACTTCATGTGGTCTCCCCAGCCTGCCAAGAGTGAACCCTGAGCATAGATCCAGGAATAAGCCCTAACCACTGCTGGATATGTCCCACAAACCAAAATAAACAAATAAATAAATAATTAACACAGAAAGATCCACCAACAGAAGCATTTTCATTCATCCAGAGACAGACCAAATGAAGGAGGCTTATTTGGTTGATCAGCATCTTCTCAATGAGAAGAAAGGCTACTGCTCAAGTCTCACAGACATGCAGGCCTTGTGTGACTGATTTACAATCACAGCCCTTCTCCAATGATTATCAACTCCTAATCTTTCCACTTCCATTTTTCTAGTGCAAACTCTGAACAGATTTTCCTCTGGAGTAAAGCTAGCTGATGCACTTACTCCATAACTAAATATAGTTTTGATCATGCTCATTTGATTTGAGTTTTTCTCATATGATTTTAAAAGCAAGTCAGAGATACTATTATACCCTTAGATGGAGAGGCTATAGTTGTGTTTAAGTAGAATCTCTCTGCTCCATTTGATTGAATGCTAACTGTATACTTGCCTCCCATCACTTTGTTTTGTTTTTTTGTTTTTTGTTTTTTTTGGTTTGTTTGTTTGGTTGGTTGGTTTGGGGGCCCTATCCGGTGATACTCAGTGGTTACTCCTGGCTATGTGCTCAGAAATTGCTCTTGGCTTGGTGGACCATATGGAACACCAGAAGTTGAACCCAGGTCCATTCTAGGCTAGTCATGTGCAAGACAAATGCCCTACCGTTGTGCTATTACTCTGGTCCCTTGCCTCACTTCACTCTTGTGTAAACAAACATACTCAAAAGTAACCTTAATAATAATCTCCTTGCCTCATTCATATATCAAGCATTTTTCTGATATTATTATAGTGTATTTATAATAACAAATTCATATAGAAGCATAACTCCATAATATGCTCATAGACACTAATACAATAAATTACATTACTATATCAAGCAATTAATGTCATTACTCATATATTTTCCTCTTCAATATTTATACAGTTCTGTAGTAAAGACAGTAAAGAAAAAAACAAACATCTGGAGTGCCTACCTTGCAAAGGACCCCTGGGTTCACTTCCCAGCACTACATGTTCCTTGGGTACCACTGAGTCTTGTGCCAGAAATCACATTACTGACTATACCCCCTAACCCCACCATAGGAAAGAAAGTTAAAACAGAAAAGAAAAGGTAGGAAAAGAAACTTGGAGAGTATTTTCAATTTGTGCTTCAGAAAAGTAGCATGAATAAACATTTTTAAAAATGTCATCACTGAAAATAGAATATATTTTATTATTATTCACCCAAAAGTCTTGGGAGACCACAAACAGGATATAATCCTTAATTAAAACAATGTAAGGAATATTATTGTTTTTCTGATTTAGTGGTGCTCAACCTCTACTCTTGCCTCTCCTCTTCCACATATGGTTTGAATAAAATCATTTAACTTCTTTTGCCAATAAGTTGTGAATAAAGGGTATTGATTTCAAATGACAATTTTAAGAGCATGTGATTTATCATGATTTCCCTTCTTACTTGAGATAATTTCTAACATATGGTAACCGGTAGGGGGGTTACAAAACAGTCTGTTGGCTATGAGAGGAACATTTAGAAACCGTCCAGCCTTGAACCCTGGATCACAGACATAGAAACAACATACTTCATCACAACAAACACAGGAAACAAATCCCAACCGGGACATCCGTAATAGTGCTTGGACACCAACAAGTGCCAGCCCTATTATGAAATACCCTGACAAAGAGGAAAATGGGAACAATTCGACCTAAGAGCAAGTTATCCTACCTCACCAGCTAACGATAAGACAAAATCAGAAGACGTGTTACCCTTTGGTCTATCCATAAGCCAAGGTCGTGATTTACAGATGACTGGTTGACAGAACCATGGTCAGACTGTATGTATACTGGGACCAATAAAAAAGCCCTATTCTAAGGCATGAGCTATGACCTACATAACTATGATCCCCTAGTTCCAGAGGTATGTCTGAGACTATTGCAACAGAAGGGGATTTCTGGAAACATAACGAAAGACGCTATTCCAGGCCCCTCCCTAGGACCAGTGCAAAGACCAGGTCTGCCAATCACAGAAGACGATTAAAATGACACTAAGGGAACAGAACTTCTAGAACCACACAGGAAAACATAATCAGAAGTTCAACTCCTTGGCTCGTGTAGATGTCAAGACCTCCAGATACAAAGGTCTGATTTTATCATCCAGGATACAGCAGAAATCTCCCATACAAAAGCACCAAGGGGACAGTAAATGAACCTGAAAGGACTCTATAGTTAATCCCGTGACAATATATGGCAAGGGTGGAGAAACCCTGTATCTCTTAGGCAAAGGAAGTTCCTTTTTGAATGACCCCAATAGTTACTGTGCATCTGCAGGAGGGGAGAAAAAAAAAGCACAAAACAATCTTTTTTTATTATCATTATTTACTTATCTATCTTTTGTTGATCTCATTATTATGGTTTGGCTATTGAAGTGGATGTCTCCATTTATATTTATTTATTTTCTTCTTTTCTTTTCTTATATATACTGCCACATTTCTATCTCAATACCATGGCCTTTATACGGTATTTTTTTTTTTTTGGAATGCTCACTGGATATTTCATTTGACG
>PVKC010013492.1:0-22910 GCA_004027635.1 Crocidura indochinensis | reverse complement strand
ATTTCTTTTCCCCATTTTTTGATGGGATTAGATGTTTTTTTCTTGTATAGTTCTGTCAGTGCCCTGTATATTTTGGATATTAATCCTTTATCTGATGGGTATTGAGTGAATAGCTTCTCCCACTCGGTGGGTGATTCTTGTATCCTAGGGATTATTTCTTTTGAGGTGCAAAAACTTCTCAATCTAATGTAATCCCATCTGTTGATCTCTGCTTCCACTTGATTGGAAAGATTCCAATTGGGAATCTCCTTAGCCAGTCGGTTCTTACTCACTGATTAGTCAGCTGGCAGCCCCAGCTTGCAGCGACCCCTGGATCCACTTCTCAGGGCTCTGTTCTTTGGGGGAAGCTCCAAGAATTCAGCAAAGAAAGCAGCAGAGAAAGAGAGTCCCCACAGTTCACAGTTCCCCCAGTAGGACGCTGTATATTTCTATTTTTAATTGCAGTAACAAGATATACAATTTTGGGGTTATAATTTCATTTCTTCTAAATATAAGTTAACAAATAATACCCAACAAAAAATTTTGTTGGTGGATTTTTCTCATGTCCTAGTCTTTATCGAATGGTCCACAGGGTGATCACCTATCATCATAATTAATTTTCTTGCCATTGTTTTGCAATAATACCAATATTATTGTCTTATACTTGTCGTACAACACCCCATCCCCCCAATTAGAGTGCAAGGATCCCTCTATCACTAGCCCAAGATCCCAAACCTCCTCCAAATACTATTTTTGATCAACCAGAAATATTTTTATAACTTATTAAAGATCAAATGTTTTTCTCATGGTGATGGATTATATGATTTTTAAGTTATAATAGAAATACTTATTAAAAGAAAAATGAATATGGGTCAGAAAGATAGTACAGAAGTAAAGGTGCTTCTCTACATTCAGTAAACTGACTTGATCCCTGACACTGTATATGTGATCCCTAAGCACAGAGCCAGGAGCAATTCCTGAGAATCAATGAGTGTGGCCCAACACAACACCCACAAAATAGATAATAAACATAATTATGGAGATTCATTAAATATAAGGTAGTTATCATAACTACATTAGGATTACAAATTTGTCCTCAAAACATACATACTAGATATTCTAGGTGCAAGAATGAGAAAATCTAGATTCTATGAATTTATAGAGTTTGTGATCTGATAGGGAGTCTAGATATACAATTATTCACATCTTTTAGAGGACTCTTTCAGATCTGTTGACTATTGAAGAGGAGTGGTTTTGAAATAAGAAGACATGACCAAGTTAGAAAAGAATGGATTCTTCCTGGGGAAAAATTAAATTCTGGAGATAAAAAAGATGATAACCTTAGAGAGAAAACACAGAAAAAGAATGGGAACTACAAACCAAAAAAAGTTTATAACAAAAGACCAAGGGACATACCAGATATCCAATAAAAGCCCTTATAATGAAAGAAACAATGTCAAGACCTGAAAATATCACTGGGATATTAAGTGCCTTGTGGGTCCAGTTAAGGGGGCTAGCCCTTACTATTGCAGCAAAATAAATATATAAGTGGTTGATGTGCATCTTGAATATGGAAAATGAAATACAACCAGCCATTTAATTTCTAAGACCTCACTCTGATGTGGGAAACAGATTGGAAAAAGATCCAGAGTCAATGCAAATTATTTAATTAGAAATTTCTTTGGAATAAGAAAAGGCCTGGCAAGATATTATCCCAGAATGGTGATAATGGCAATTGAGGAACTGGAAAGATACAGAGATAAACATACATTGTTCTGCTTTTGGGAAATTTAATTTATATCAGTAGTCTAGTGGATTGCAGTTAAGCCACATAAATCAAAAATAACTACAGAAAAGTTAGCAGCAAAAGGACCAAGTTATGTATTCTAGAACGGGTCGGTGTGTAAAAAAGTAGGACTAAGGTGATAGTCCAGAGGGTAGGGTACTTACTTGCAGGCAGCAAATTGGGTGCAATGTCTGGATCCCATGTGATCCCCCAAGTCCTCCAGACTTACTCCTGAACACATAGCCTCAAAATTAACCTTGAGCACTTTTAGGTATGGCCAAACCCCTCCCCCATTTTTTTCTACAAAAAAGGGAGAAAATTCCAATTCAGGTCAAAAGGAGAAACACTTAAATTTTATAATTGAAATGCGTGGATTTAATTAAGAGCATATTAAGCTATAAACAAATTGTATAGCAATCACAAGGAATGTTTGCTTCACAGATCTAATAACGACTCTAAAAATTGATGAATTGAAGGGATAAGCTAGACCTTGGAGATCAAAAAGAGGCTTGTCTATTCATAGCACACAATACTCCATGGGGTAGACTCCTCTTACAATGCTCACTAACCTATTGCTTAGTACTCTAGTCATAACATTATGATTTTTCAAGAATGTCCCATGCAAAATCTAACCCTGGTATCCTTTACTTAGTAAAGTTCACCCTCACTAAAAAATGATTTGCCTAGAAAGTGGAAAATACCCCCCATTTTTTGCTAACCTCATATATATGAAGCACTCTGACCCATCCCACAGGGTCAGTTCTTCAACTTCAAACTATGAATCAATTATCAAAGTTTGTCTATGTGGATGTGTGTGAGTGTTTGTTTATGGGGTGGACACCTCTATGTCTGTCTAAGCTGTATTATACACAATGACTGTCTATGTTGTATATAGTCCCTGTGATATATAACACACACACCTCACCTACCACCTTACAAATCTCTTCTATCCTCTCACCCTCTCAATTCTGATTTGTTATCTCTTCCTATTTAACCATCTTTACCCTCCAATTTTAACTCCTCAGGAGCCAGAACCTTCCTCCTGTAAGCTTCCAGCCAACTCCTGAAGCGAAAGGACAGTCTTTCAGTCCAACTTGTCTTGGCCAGGGAAGAACCTGTAGTCACTGCTATTGCTGACACATTCTATGTGGCTACTTTTCTCCCACTTCCCCTCACTATGAACTGTTGCTTGCTACCAGACTTGGTTTTGGGGAAACCCTCAGTTCAAGAATACGACCTGTTCCCTGACTTCTATAAATCATTCCTCAGACTCCACAAGACTGTGGGTGGAATGAAACTGTGTTCTGAATTTTATTCCCCAGACTATCTCAGAAGATTTAAAGGGGGTATCTATATTTCCTTTATATATTTTTGTAGATGCATTTACTTAGTAGTTATAATTCTTTGTGTTTGTTCCCATATATAGAGCTTGCTTCCTACTTCCCTTCTTTGGATGTCCATAGTAGGAATTTCTAATAGATATGTTTCTCTTGGAATCTGAGTTCAGGTTAGAATCATGTTATAGAGATTGTTTAGCTTGCTATTTTTTGTCCCCATATTCACTGTTAATATCATATGGCATTTTTGCATAGGCAAAACTAACATGGGGAAAAATTACATATAGAAAGAAGTTCTTATCTAATAGCAATAGGAACTCATAAATTTTTTAATGCAGGGGCACTTTTCATCCTGAACATTTGCCATGGAGTTTCAACTTAGAACTCAGTTAATTGGACATTGAGCATCCAACCCCAAACTTTGGAACTCATCATCAGAACTGGCACAGTTTTCTGCACTAGCACCAGGAATCAAACTTCAAGTGGAAAAGACCCTAATGCTGCCCTGGCACCAACTTGCTCCAGAGTGGGTTCATGTGACATCCTGACAAAGAGAAAACAGCAATAAGTTGCCCTAAGGGCAGGTTTCCCTGCCTCTCCACCTAATGAGGAAATCAGATGATGAAATCAGAAGATATTCCATGATATCACTACTGCAACATAGGATCTGTTCAAAATCTATGATCTCTAATTACAGAACCATGACTGCAACAACCAATGCTGAATAGAACTTTTCCTGGGACCATAGAGAAAGACATTGGGATTAGACAATTAGTAAGTGCACAGCCTGTAACTGATCCTATGACAGTATGTTTTATGGGTACAGACACCCATTTTTTAAGCCAAATGTATTTCCTTCTAATTTCCCCAAATTTTTGCTGTACTTATGCATAAAAAACAAAAAACAAACAAACAAAAAGCAAAACACCTGCCACACACACACCCTTTTTATTTTAATTTTTTTTTTTTGGAGGAAAGCAGTTGTATTCTTTAATGAAGCTTCCTTTGTAACTTCAAGCTACCAGGACACCTGCCCCTCCCACTCCCTTAATCTTCTCTTCAACTCTTCTGCTGAAGAATTTGGCTTTCACAATGACTGGTTGCTTTGGGAGCTTTCCCTTCCCCAGAATTTTGTAGTAGCCCGATCGCACCACATCGATGATAGGAGCTGCTCCAGTCTTGTTTTTGGCAGCATTAACCCATGTCTGCTCACTGACCAAGGTCCACAGTTTGTCAAGATTGACAGTTGGGCAGAAACTTTGATTTCTCTTCAAATGATAATGGCTCATGCCCACATTCCCAAAGTAACCTGGATGATATTTATCAAAGTTGATTCTATGGTGATGCATGCTGCCAGCATTATCCCGACCTCCGGGGTGCTTCTGGTGCTTGCCGATGAGGCCGTGGCCATGGCTCACGTGGGCCCGGAGTTTTCGGGTCTTCCTCAGTCTGGACGGCATGTCAGCTGATTAGGTGCAAGACCTTATTTTAAATTTTTATTTATATCTTTTGGAGGCTTCCAACTTTTTCCTAAAACCTTGGTATATTAAATATTTATTTTAACTTATATTTCTACATCTTTCTACAAATTGAGAAAAGGAAAAAAGTGGTTGTTGCTTAGGAACTAAGTGGTCTCAGGTACTTTGGATGGGAAAAAATGACTAGAATTAAATACCCAAGCCAAGGACAATAGAATAGAGTAATAAAATCTAGATACTCATACTGTAACAATCTAAACATAAAATTGACCTGTTATACTGGTAGACCAAGGGGCTAAGGAGGTAAAGGATGCATGCTGGGAACTTTGATAGAGGGAGATCAACACTGATAGTAGGAATGGCCCTAAGTTACTGTCACTATATGCCTGAAATACAACTATGAATGACTTGTAATTTCCAATGGTCTCCATAGAAATAAAAATAAAGAAATATTGAAAGAAAGAGATTTTTCTATAAAAAAGCATTTCTGATAGCACTAGTGTATTACCACATAACCAAGAGAGATCTTAATTTTCTTACAAGTAGAGGTGGAGTCAAAAAAACATGAATGCAGATATTAGACACATTGGTTCACTTTAATCAAAGTCAATGGAATGAGAAAATTGGGTGAAGTCCATACCTATGTCCTAGGAAACAAAGCAAGATTGTAAAGGTAGTCTATAGAGAAAAACAAAAGTTAGTCCAACTTATGACATACCCTAATACAAACATAATAAACAGCTACCAAATTTGCACTTTGCATAAGGAATGATGCCAGGCCTATAATATAACTGTAAAGTTTATAGTCAAATGGAGGAGAAAACTATATGGGCATTGAAAGCATCAAATAAAGTATAAGTGCAAAGTTACAGGACAAGAGAATAAGTATATTGTTACTTAGCAGAATGTGAGAAATTACAAGGGAGGCATATAGTTTATTACCTCCATCAAAGGTAAGGAACTATAATGGGAAATTGACCATAAAGATGTTTTAAAAAGAGGGGCATCTTTTGAGCCTAGCAGGGGAAAAATGATCCTAAGGGAAGATGAAGAGAGACTCTGGGTTAAAAACAAATGACTGTAAAATAGCAAAAGAGAAGAAAAGCGAGTTGTTTTAGAGAAATATTACTAGTCATTTCAAAGAGTATAAACATATGCAATGTTTATTTTATGGAGAGAATAAGTGTATTAAGTACTAAAAAATTATTTCTTAGAGCTATGGAGGCTGAAGGAAACGTCAGTGAGGACATCTTCGAGATCCAATTGGATCAATATACTACAATGCTTCTTGTTCTACTTCATGAACCAGTGGAAGGGATTTTTCAGGCAGAAATAGAAACAGAATTGGTGCATAAAGCAAGAACTTCAATTATGAACTTGAAGACATGAATGATCAGTGCTTGCATATTTATTGGGATGAAGATGCATACCAGTTGCTGGCTTCCTTGGCTAGTGAAACATAGTTATTAGACTTTCAGGAATAGGGTGGAGACAGGTGACATCATTCTGGTATCTTGTAATTGGCTGTGGTGGGAGCATTGACACCAGAGACACTGACAACTCCCAGAAATCAAGTCTTCTCTTCAGTTCCCAGCAATTCCTTCTCCCCGTTCTGATAGCTCATTCAAACACCGCAGGGCAAAAATGAAAGGGAACTAGACAAAGGAACAGGGTCCCCACGATTGAAGATATATTAGGTAAGAAGGGAAGTTTTAATTTTAAGTTTGAGAGGAAAACTTTAGAAAACCTTGAGTAGAAAATAAACATGACTTGATTCACAGTTTTAATAGATGATGCCGGTTATTCTGAGGAAACAACAATCCTATGCTTAGCTACTGTATTCAGCTGGATGAAAAACCCTAGTAAGGAAGGAAGAAGCAGAAAAGTCACCTGAGATCTGATATAAAATTTCCCATAAAATGTCTATAATATGTACCAACACTCATTTGGTAATATATTAGGTTCTAATATTTTATTAGAATATATTCTAATTAGATTCAAATTACTTAAAAATGGGAAAGATTTTTTTATTATCCCCAGGTGCCAGACCAATTTGGGGCTTACAGCAAGCCAATTAGTACATGTTGAGTGAGACCAAAACAGTTTTCACTTAAATTATCACCATTAGCAGTTACTTTTATTTACTCATAGAACACACTGCTTAATTTAAGGGATTCTTTAATTAATGGACTTTTTTCTTTAAATGCATCATAAATTGACAGGGGCCAGATGGAGGTGGGAGTCAAGGAAGAACTGGTTCCCTCTGTCATGAGGGAAAGATTATCATTTTACATAAAATCTGATTTACATCTAATCTTGACCCAAAAAACTCCAAATAAATCCAATATAGACTTATTTGTACACAAAATCAAATTGTTTCTACCCAGAGTGTGCCTTGCCATATTGTGGTACAGTATTTTAAGAGTTTCTTCTCTAAATTCTTCATTTTCCCAACTTTGTAGAAAGCCATATTTAACTCTGTCCCAGTTCGTGCCCAAAGTAGAAGAAACCAAAGCAAATTGCTACTTCTAATCCTACTCCTAGTCATCACAAATATATATATATATGTATACATATATATCATGTTCAGCTCTGCATATATGTGTATATATATATATTCCACTTGGTTTATCTTTCAACATCTAAGTTTTGCAACTATAGGAAATCTTGTCTAAGAAAAGTAATCTGCTTACTTACATTCTGTCCTATTTACGGAATCCATTTTTAGCAACTATCAATTATTGCTTTGGCATGAACATGTGTGAGCATAAGTGTACTATTATATGTTCATGTGTGTGTGGTAAGAGACACACAGAGAGACAGAGAAAAGGGAATAAGAGGACTTTTCTGCCTCTGAGAATTTGATGGCAAGTGTCCATTCGATAGGTACTAGGCTGTAGCAACTTTTCTTTCTTCTACTTTTTCCATACATAGCAGTCCAGAAAGCACAATATGAAACTGAGAGTACTAGAAAACTTAGTTATAAAGGGGGCATTCTGTTTTTAACTGAAACCCAAATACAAATATGCTTGTAATCATGGTGCTTAAATAAAGATTTAAAAAAAAAAGAAAAAAGAAAACTTATAAGTGCAATTGAAACATTTTTAATTGTCTCTATATCACACAGGAGCTGTATCAACTACATCCCTACATCCTCACCCTATAGCCAGGAAAAAAATGAAGTGTGTGTGTGTGTGTGTGTGAGAGAGAGAGAGAGAGAGAGAGAGTAAAAGAAATAGAGAGAGAGAAAAGAGAGAGGGGAAAAAAGGGAGAGTAATAGGGCTTAAAAGGAGAACTCAAAACTGGAACTCAAAATACCTGGGAAATTCTTCAATCTTCCCACACCTTTGCAATCTTGGGAGAGTCACTTCCCTTCTCCAAACCAGGTTTCTAATACAGAAGGCTTTGAATAAATGATCCCCTGAGGTCTTTCTAACTGTGTCAGCCCACTGCTCCCAGCTTGTAAATGAGATCTGAGTTTTATCACCACCCTTTGATCAGCATTGCAGACCACACTCTTCCTGACATGCTGTGCTTCCTGGAACATAATTGGAATAATGTGGGTGTCATATCTCTTTTGATTCTCCAAACATGAGCTGGAGTCATCAACTCTCCTCATTTAACCTTTCAACAAATAGCTGTTTGCTTCAGCCAGGGGCAGTATAAATAATTGTAATAAAATATCTTAATACAAAGAGGATCAGATAATATGCAAGTTACTAAATTAGAAAATATCTCGGTGCCCATATGGCACCCAGAAATCATTCTCCCCGTAGCAACTGGCTTTCTGTTAGTGAAAATGGAAAGCAATTTACCAAATGCCACAGCCATGCTGGAAGCAGAGCTGGAGCAATATCCTTCTCAATGGCGTCTTCCTCATGTGTGAGTTTGTGCCGACAGCTCACAGCACCCCCAAACTGCTCCTGGACGTGGCCTTTGTTGTTAGCCAGTGCAGACGCCCTCTGGCAATCCTCCCTAGTGCTGGCCTTGGCAGTAGAACCTGCTGCCTCTTCCTATTTGTCTCCCTTGCTCCTGTCTGAATAATGTGGGCATTTGTTTTACTAAAGGTTTTGCTTCCCTCACTCGCTATTAGACTTAGGGATTAGACATGAAATAATTATTAAGCTCAGAGCAGATTTTGATTTTCTCTGGTATTACCATTTCTAAGCAAGCAGCCAGGAGTAGGAATCTGTCTTTCAGGAGAAAAATCACTAATAGCCAGACCAGAGATTTGGATGGTCAAATAAAGGCCTCCGTAGACCTTTAATCTTCTGGTTCCTAGAAAAGAAAAAGTCTTGAGACTTTTCTCTGAAATATAGGATCCCTGAATCTAGCAAATACCTACATTATTAGTATCTGTGAAACTCTGGGGCTGGGGATTCTCATCTGTGACTGCCCCCCAAACTCATAATCTGTCTTAACCCTTTTTGTTCTGTATGGCAAGACCTATGCCTCCAGAAGCCCAAGTACAACATGCATCCATTTACCTAATTTTGGGATTCTATTCTTCTGTTTCTGCTTCTTAAGAGCTGCTCAGAAGGATGAGTATTTGAAAATTTTTTCATATGAAAATAAATGTATGTTATTTATTTGTTGCCACAAATAAATGGAGCATTTTAGGTTTAAATCTTTCTTTTTTAAAATTAATATCTTTATATAAGCACCATGATTATAAATGTTTGTAGTTGGGTTTCAGTTATAAAAAAGAACACCGGGTGCTGGGTGGTGGCGCTAAAGGTAAGGTGCCTGCCTTGCCTGT
This sequence comes from Crocidura indochinensis, assembly GCA_004027635.1. Classification (NCBI taxonomy): domain Eukaryota; kingdom Metazoa; phylum Chordata; class Mammalia; order Eulipotyphla; family Soricidae; genus Crocidura; species Crocidura indochinensis. The sequence goes on along the minus strand of PVKC010013492.1, from coordinate 13,571 downwards.
GCTAGCCTAGAATGGACCACGGTTAGATTCCCAGGTGTCCAATATGGTCCCCCAAGCCAGGAGCGACTTCTGAGCGCATAGCCAGGAATAACCCCTGAGCGTCATGGGGTGTGACCCTAAAACAAAAAAAACAAAACAAAACAAAAAAAGAACACTGGTATTCACCAGTGCAACATTCCCACCACTAATGGCCCCTATCTCCTTCCTCCCACCCTATGCTTCTATTCCAGTGAGGCATTCTGCTTTTCTCATTCACTACCATTGTCATGATAGTTGTCAGTATAGTTATTTCCTTTGTGTTGTTGGTGGTGGGATTTTTGTTTTTGTGTCACACTGGCAACACTGAGGGGTTACTCCTAGGTCTGCACTCAGAAATCACCCCTGGTAGGCTCAGGGGATCATATGGGATGCCAGGATTCGAACCACCATCTGACCTGAGAATTGGCTGCATGCAACACAAACGCCCTACCACTGTGTTATCACTCAGGTCCTGTTGTAGTTAGTTCTCTAACTGAACTCATGACTCTAAATCTCTTTCTGAAAAGTTTCTCCCTACTTGTCAACCACAAGTCTCAGGATTGTTATTTTACATTCAGACAGGCCAAATGACTCTGAGTATTTAGATATGAAGATGAAGATAACTAGAGATGAGCACTTTCAATCATTGCTCAAATATTTAATGACTGTCATGTGCTAGGTTCTATGGATAAATGGGATTTGCTTTTTTAGGAGATCAGAGTCCAGCAAGAAAGCCAGAAAATTGAATAGACACTATTACTGTAAAACACTCCAGGTACTGCAGAAAGCAAAGCAAAAAAAAAAAAAAAAAGTGAAATCAAAGTAGTGGCTGATCTCTCATTCTAGCCGAGCAAGTCAGTCCCAGGATAAATTTTTGGAACATGTCCCAAGTGATGTTACATTTTCACGATGATAATCTTCTTTTTAATGCCTCTATTAATTCAGTGCCATCATTAAATAGGATGATGTGTATGTATGCTCACATGCTCACACACTATAATGACATTCCTGTTCAAATGACTTAATTGGGAAATGAAGCAAGAAACAAATCCTCACTCCTAATGAATATATAATCTTCATGAGAAAAGTTTAAAGTATCAACAGGATGTGAGGTGTAGGCAAATGGAGGTAAAAGCTAGAATGCATTCGGAAATGCATTTTATCCATAATGATATGTCAGGCAGGTTAGAGAATATCTTATTGAGAACAGACATGGAATCAAATGTTACCCTTCTTGGTAGCTATCTCCCATGCACCTTTTATGTTTTCTATCTAAAGGATATACAGGACAAAGTATAGGGTCCTGTTTTCTGAAGCATAACTAAAGTTCCAAAGAGAAATAGAGGAATATCATCCCATTTAGACTGTGTACTTCATAGGCACTATCCAGATTTAAAAAAAATCTGCTGTTTCACTAATTAGTGATGACTTTGGGCAAATTTCTTAAATTTAAAACAGAGATAATTAATAATATACATATCATACAGGACTCTAAATTTAAATGAGAATGCAGTTTAAACTCTCAGTATAGTTCTTAGCTCACACTGCATACCAATAAACAACACAATTCTTTAGTTACAATGAAAAACAATAGAGGAATAATAGTAGTCTTTCATCATCTTCCAGGGCATGCTACAGTTTTCTACAGCTTTTATTATACAATAAAAATTGAACAGAATGACTAATTCTTCTGGTCAAAGACTATTGCAACTAAGCAACATTGAGTCTTGAACTGAACCCCTGTAATGAACAATGAAGCAAATGTGTTTTATAAATATTTTTGATTGAATTAAATGCTTAATATATTTTTCTATGTCGATGTGCAATACGTGGCATCAATTAAATCTATTTTGAGACCAAAGACAAAAAGGGAAGATAAGTAATATGTTTGTAACCTAGATATTTTTTCCCGATGCTTTCAGTTTTCTTGATTTTTATTCAATACTATTGCCTCTGCTGCTTATTCCTATAAATATATCATTTTGTTTCACTGGTTTGATTCATTGAGGATTTCCTAAACTGGAACATGCTACTAATAATAAAGGATAGACATTTCTATGTTTGTTTTTTATTTTAAAAAAATAAAAAAACTTCCACACTTGATTATAGTTAAATACAGAGATAACAGAGCAATCACCTTGGCTTTCTTCTTCAACTACAGGAACCATGAACAGTAGGTGCAACTCAATCAACTCAACTCTTAGCTCAAGTCTGGAAGAAAGACAACAAGTAGAAAGACATGGGTATAAACTCTGATATCAAGAGATTACCCCTGACTATTGGTATTGGGAAAACAGTGAGCATATCTAAACTTAAGCAGAGCTAGTTTGCTAGAGGTTACTAATAGGTCAACAGAATGAGGTAGAGAGAGCACTGGAGAAAAGTGCTTGAGGGAAATGTTTGCACTAGGATGGATTTCTCCTCCCATTTCCTGAAGGGAGCATCTTGAAAATCGATGAGTGAAAAGTAAACTTAACTTTCTATGAGATGTTTAGATCAGATTAATAAGACTGTTCCCAACAATAAATGAAAAAGAGATCAACTTGACAGACTCACACAAGTAGAATCTTTCCTTACAATGAATTTGGGACTTGTTCAAAAGTCAATGCAGATAAGATCTGTTTGATGAGAGGAGAGAACATGGCGAGTCACCTTCCCATGTCAGTCGCTGATCTGTGGCAGCATTACTCTCAATGGATTAGTTGCAGCTATCTGAAGAATTGAGGCCCCTGTCCACAGGGTTGAGCACCATCTATGGATGCATCAGGGAAATGGTAAATTTCTGAGACAAGAATATATTCTCCATTGCCCAGGCTCATACCTGATACTTTGTGTACTCTGGTATACAGATTAAAACGTAAAAAATATTGGTAGACTCACACCGGTAGCTTCATTCCTGACCATCTGAAAAATTTATAATGCTTTTCAGGATGGAAGTCAAAATTTTTTTTTATTTTTACTTGATTTGGAGAATGATAAAATGATAATTGGATTTTTTATCAAGGTCTTTGGATAAAAAACATATGACAGGAAATTATGTTTTTTAAGATTTTCTAGTTCTCTGTGATACTTGACTTCACATTATAGGGGTCTATATTGAAACCAAGGGGCTAGACTTATGTACCGGTAATATCTTGAGCTACTACCTCATCCTACCATGCCCTACTTTCCTAGAACACCACCAACGGAGTTGAGAAGTAGTTTATTTGCTAATCAGCTGTGCTAGATCCTTTCTTTAGGACCTCCAGGACTGCAGCAATATCTGTCTCACTTTCAGTCAGTTTAGTACCTAATTTGTCTGCAACTGACCTTGGGCTTCTCCCAAGAGCAAAGCATATACTCCTCCCATCACTATTAAGAAGGATGCTTTATAGAAAGCAATTGAGAAGGTCCCTGTGGTCCTGCTTATGTGATTGCTTGTCTCGGAAGTAGAAAGAACCAAGAACACAAGGTTTCATGTAAGAGATTGAGCTTCCTGCTTTAAATCATGGAGGAAATTGTTGGGAAGTCTGCTCAAGTCGTCCCAGCAAGTTCTGGGAATCAACAGCACCCTTTTCTGCTCTTCATACATTTATCAGTTTTTTATCTGCTGGTTCTATTACCTTTGGCCAAAACTCAGCCTTAAATAATGGCCCAAACATTTCTAATGCAGTTAAATAGGATTGTAAGGAAGGGAATGTAGTAATGGTTTACCTTAAAAGCCACAAGTATTTTCTAAAAATATTTACTATATTCCAATATAAAAAGCAAACACTTTTTTGGACTATAAGAAACTTTATGCTCTCTACTGCCTCTACCACAATCTTGCTGAATGACTTGTGGCATCTTCTTTCACATCTAGAAGGAATGAGTCATTTCTTGAGTAGAGATGCAGAGAGATAATGCAATTGCTTTCTTGATCCATAGTTCTCTGATTAAAGGATGCTGTAATGGCTTCTACTAATACAGAAAATGATGAGACATATTGACAGAGAATTTGCACTTTTTTAAAACTGTTTGCAGTATTTTAAAGTCAGGGGTTATTGGTTGGCAACTTAACTCTGACAAATCTTGGATATTTCTAGAAGGAAGACGATTCTTGGCGAAAATGATACAGCCACATTTTGCAATATATCCATCTAGTTTAAAAGTATTCAGTCACCTCAGTTATGAAAAATGTATTGAAATTACTTTTCCACGAGCCTCTGTCATAAAATAATAACATGATTATGGAAAATAAAAAAACATAATGACATTTTTATGACAAGCTGCACACTGGAGATATGAATTTCTAGAGAATTTAACTTGATGATTATTTCTAAAACATCTCTAATAAAGAATTTCTTTTGCCTTTCTCAAAAAATGATCGCCTACTGAAGGATCAATTGACTAGTATGTATTGGCAGATCATGACTTTATGTTTATTAAAAATGTATACTACAAAACATATGCTGCGCTCCAAAGAGGTCTCATGATGGAAATACTGACTAGTAGGCTTTATGACCACAGAAAATTTGACTTCGGATTACCAACTGTTTGCAGATGAAGGAAGTCCACAAGTGAGCATCCTAGAACCAAGGAGGAATTGCACCTCAACACTTTCTTTCTTAAATCATCACTGATTGATGATTACATTACCATTAACTTAAAGACATGCTTCATTTTAAAGGGGTCATTTGCATATTTATTATATCCCCTCAACACAGAACTATTAGGTCAGAATCGGACAATCTAGTGTCACATGATGGGGTGATAATGGGTAATTAGAAAAGTGATTCATAACTTAAATGGCATTCTCTGTCCTTACATTGGGTTGCAAAGAGGAAATCTTTAGTTCTCAGGCAAGGACAGGATAGTTGTTGAATGATGGATGGAATGCTGCCACCTCTTGGTAATCTAGCACAAAGGAAAACAGTTTCCAGAAAAGTGAGTTTGCAATCTATTGGCTAAAGGCAATAGAGTTGAGAAACATAATTTTACTCTTCTGGTGTCAGAACAATCTGTAATTGCTGGTCTTATTTTTAGCACTTAATGCTTACAGAGCATATTGAAGCCATTCTCTGATAATAATACCATATTAAAAAGAATACATCATAAGGTTTTAGTTCTTTTGCTTCCACAAAAGAAGTCAAAGTTAGGTTGAATTAGCATCTTCCTTCACACCTTTATTATTTTAGGGGCAGTGGATATATGATATCTGTCCTGAGTACTCATTAAATTTCATAGTCATTCATGAGCCCCTTAAATTCTGTCTATTATCTATTTTTTTTTTTTGCTTCTAGCTTAGAAAGAGAGGGGAAAATGCCTGACTGATGAGATTGAGTTTTGTTAGAATAAGCAAAATGGAGACATCAATTAGTATTTTACCTTCCTCCTCCTTTTATTTTAAGATCAAATACAATTACAGATTTCAAAATGATTTTGCAAGGAGCTAACACCTGCATTTGGATCATAAAGGGAACGGTAATGTTTTTTTTTTCTATTTCAGAAGAGATTTATTAATAAATATAACTAGTTGGTACTTGGCTTTGTTCACATTCAATTGTTATTTTTCTCAGGGTTGAGCAACTGATAATACCAATAAAACTATAAAACTGCTAGTAGACTTATTGAAGTGACATTATCATTCATAAGCTCTTAAGTCAGGCAAAGTCATGGAGACATTATATCTATGCAAAACCCAGCAGGATCATTTTGGCCACCCAAAAGCATAACATATTCAGGATAGCCTGGGTGTTTTCAGGAAACTATTCTGCCATTCTGTCACTGAATTATATGTGAAATAAACCTTCCACAGCAGTTGTCACTCTTGTCACAGAACTACATGTTCATATTCTGAATTTCCCCAAAGACTAAGATCTTCCTTGGTTCACCATATGCCTCAGCAGAATCTGAGATTCCACTAGAGACCACCTTTATTATCTAATATATATTTAATTATAAAACTTAAGTTAACCAACTATTATTAACTTTTTGTCTTAGATGGGGAATCAAATTGAGGTGAGATGTAATTAAAACAAATTTCTTGGTACCGGAGCGATAGCACAGTAGCTAGGGTCTTTCTTTGCCTTGCACACTGCCAACCCAGATTCCATCCCTGGCATTTCATGTGGTCTCCTAATCCTGCCAGAAGTGATTTCTGAGCAGAAAACCAGCAATAATCCCAGAGTACTCGTGAGGGTGACCCCAAAATAAAAAAGTAAATAAAATAAAATTCTTAGTCTGCATGGGAAAAACAAAAGTTCCCATTTAGTAAGGTAGTAGAAATTTTGGAAGACAAAATGAATCAAGAATTTTATAAAACTGGGGAGTGGTGGTGTAGAGTGGTAAGGCGTCTGCCTTGCTGGCGCTAGCCTAGGATGGACCATGGTTCAATCCCTCTGTTTCCCATATGGTCCCCCAAACCAGGAGCAATTTCTGAGTACATAGCCAGGAGTAACCCCTGAGTGTCACTGGATGTGGCTACAAAACACTAAAAAAAAAAAAAAGAATTCTATAAAACTATGTGCTGTTTATAAATTTAAGTCTGAAAATACTTTATAGTCAATAGGAAAATCGTGGGGCCCGGGAGATAGCATGGAGGTAAGGCATTTGCCTTTCATGCAAAAGGTCATCGGTTCGAATCCTGGTGCCCCATATGGTCCCCCGTGCCTGCCAGGAGCAATTTCTGATCTTGGAGCCAGGAGTAACCCCTGAGCACTGCCGGGTGTGACCCAAAAACCAAAAAAAAAAAAAAAAAAAGGAACATCGTGACTTTTGGAGGAAGTGGTGGTTAAGAAAAGGAAGGAGCTGTGCTTCATATAAATTACTGTTAATATAATCCTCACTCACTAGAACAGAAAAATATCCATGATTGCAAGCATCATAGGTTCACTCTTAATCTGTGTGTTGACATGCAAAAAGTATTATGTGATAAGTGGGATCACAATCAACTTTCCCAACAATGCCAACTAACATACTAAAGACTTGGGAAAAATGTGTTTTAAGTAGAAAAAAAAAAGACTAAAATGGAAACAGGATACAAAACAAAACAAAAAAAAGAACTAAATAAATGGTAGTTTTATGTTTAGAATACAAAATAAAAAATATTGACTTGTTGCACTAGTTCCAATGGCGAAAATTGATGTCAAGGTAGGGATATGGCCAATAGCCAAAGAACATATTTTGTATGTGTGAAGGCTTGGGTTCTATCACCATCACCATGTGCCCCATTCTAAAATAAATAGGAAAATAAAAATAAATAGAAAATTAGGGAGAGTACAATTAGAAAGAAAAAGTCCCAAAATATAGAAAAAATAGAAAAATAGTCCCCAAAATAGAAAAAATTAAATTCTCAGAATGGTCCAAGATTGCCCTAGGATATACAAAAGACATGAGTTTGAAGTTCCTGTTCATTTCCAGAACCTTTGTATTACATCTTGCATGTCTTAAGCCCATACAGAGTGCTCACCCATCTCTAGAGTAGTGAAGAGAATATGAAAAATCATTAAATGTAACTCAGTCATGAACATATTTATCTGTGAAAAAAACTGTATTATGAACAACCTTGTAACCATGGCGTTTTAAACTGTGGTCTTTAAATTTAATAAATTATATTGCCGGGCGGTGGCGTTGGAGGTAAGGTGTCTGTCTTGCCTGCGCTAGCCTAGGATGGACCGCGGTTCGATCCCCCGGTTTCCCATATAGTCCCCCAAGCCAGGAGCGACTTCTGAGTGCATAGCCAGGAGTAACCCCTGAGTGTCACTGGGTGTGGCCCAAAAACCAAAAAAATAATAAATAAATAAATTATATTTAAAAATATTTGCTTAGAAGTGGTCTCAGGTATATTGTGTAGGGAAAAAATGGTCAGGACTAAATATCTAGGCCAAAATCAACAACAATACAGTCAGGAAACCCAAACTATAGCAAGGTAAACACAAAATGAACCTGTTGCACTAGCAGACCAAGGGGCTAAGGGTGGAGGTATGGAATGCATTCTGGGAACTATGGTGGAGGGAGGTCAACACTGGTAGTGGGAATTGCCCTAAGTCATTGTGACTATATGCCTAAAATGCAATTGTGAAATTCTTGTAATTCACAAGTATCTCAATAAAAAAGTTTATAAATTGCTTGGAATAATACACAGCTATAATAAATGATGCAATAAGGCAATTTGCTGCAAGAAGATGGAACTGAAATATGTTAAATGAAGTGAGCCCAAAGAAGAATAAATGGAAATAATGATCCTTATATGGAGCATTTAGAATAACTTCATGAAGGAATGCAATGGTTTAAATGGGAGATGTCAAGAACATTTTCAACCCCAGGAGAAGGAAAGAGATTGAGTGGCAGAGGAGAAACAAAAATATGAAAGAATAGGAGACAGGGGCCCAAGAGGTCTCAGATACATTGATGATATTAAGAAAGAGCATAACTAAATATTCAAACTAGAGTCAACAGCAATGAAATTATAATATCCAAACTTTAACAACCAAACTTAAAATGGTGGGTGGGTAGGGTTGGTGGCACTAGTTGAACTCTGGGAATATTGATGGAAGCAGGTTGACACTGGTGGTGAAATCGGCCTGAAATATTGTTAGTCTGAAACCCAACCATAAACAACTTTGAAAATAAAAATGCTATTTTGAATATAAAGAAAACATTTGCTACTTATGGATACCACATTCTCCAAAATCTCTACCATTCCTTTTCACAAATAGAGTTTCTACTAAATTCTGCCATCTAATCATAGGGTCTCTGTTTTCAATCTTCACCTGTCTGTGGACAAGAACCTAAGCTAAATATAGTTGATCCACCAACATTGCTTCCCACAATAATTAATGAAAATAATTATATTATTGGAAAGGTATCTCCATAATCTAAAAGAAAATAGAATATCAGTGACCAGAAATAATTAATGGGACTAAGTGGTCTGAGGACCTATGCAAGATAGAGATGGGCCTCTAATCTATAAAATTTTTCTTTTTCTTTTTTTTTTTTTGTTTTGTTTTTGGGCCACACCCAGTGACGCTCAGGGGTTACTCCTGGCTATGCGCTCAGAGGTCGCTCCTGGCAGGCACGGGAGACCATATGGGAACCGGGAGATCGAACCGTGGTCCGTCCTAGGCTAGCGCAGGCAAGGCAGCAGGCACCTTACCTCCTGCACCACCTCCAGGCTCCCTATAAAGATTTTCTAATCACAAAAGACAGGGACTACCAGGAGAATATTAGCAGAGTATTACCTCATGAGAGTTAAAATTTTCCTTGAGTGAAGTAATAATTAAAAATGTATTCACAAATAAGTAATATATTTTAATGCAAGTATATACAAATAATTTGAAGTTGAGAGTGATACACACATTTACTATGTATCTTTAATTATATACACATATAATACAATTATAGTGTTTTCAATCATGTGCATATGAATACCATTTGCAAGTTTGACTATTAAAAATGACTATGATGAGGGCCAGAGCTATATTCCATATGCATTGCTTTGCATGTGGCTGACCTAAACTTTATTCCTGGAAATCCATAAGGTTTCCTGAAACCTGTCAGGAGTGATCCCTGAACTCTGATGCAGGGGAAGTCCTGAGTACCATAGGGGACACCCCCTCAGCGGAATAATTAAAAGATTAAAAACCATGACCAGAGACAAATGGAGAAAGCAGAATCCTTACTAGTGAAAGAAAGAATTAATCAAATTTGCAGATTTTCACAGAATCTCTGGATGTGAGCCACCTCAGGATCAGCACCTATGTGGATATGGATGTTGTAACAGTTAAAGAGATGCCATCTGCAGCCTATAGTTAGGGGAGTCGCCTTAAATATAATCGCTAAATGCAGTCCTTCATCAAGGTGAGTTTGTCTTATATTTAGATAAAATGATTATAAGTGTTTGCTTTTGAGATTGTAACATCCTCTGTACCAGCTCTCCTGCCTAGTACATAATTAACCTGTCAACCCACCCTGCAGTAATAAGTGTGATAGACAGGAAATATATTAGGAAGGAACTTTTGTGTGATGTGTTTTCAAGCCCTTCTTTATCCTTCAACTATCTTTCCTTTTAATTAGCACTTGGGTAACAGCATACCATAGTGAATTACCATATTACTGTTATCAATAAAAATTATTTTGGGTCTAAAGTAGTCATTAAGATGAAATGTGTAAGACCTGTTCCAGAGAGTTTGTGGAGAGAAAACAGTTGGAAATCAGTCTCTATTTTGTACATTAATTTTAAAAGATTCAGAGGATGCTTGGACTTGTAATCCACATGTATTAATCATAAAGTTGAGAATGTATGAGAGATAAGGAGAGAGAATGAATGCATGCATCTGTGGCGCATGCAGCACTGATACGATACAGAAGACATTTTTGTTAAAGGTGGCATACTGAACAAACACATTTATCTCCGCTACCTCTCCAGCATCTTGACTGAAACAACAGCAAGATGATTTGCATCCCAAACACAAAAGAAAAGGGAGAAGAGGCGATAATAAACAAAAGCTGCAGGCAAGAAAACAGAAGAATGAGAGAATCTCACTTATCAGATGTAAGCATATTGAACATTTAGCTAGGAGTGGAGAGAGTAGGGCAGTAACCCAATTTGCTTGCTTTAAATTATCCTAGAAGCTCAAGAATTGGTAATATCAGCTATCGAGAGCAGTGGGTGAAGACAGAACTAAGAAGGGAAAGATTAAGTAAAAACTGTTTTCAAAGATGGATAAAAGATTTCCTTCTCTTTTGAGTCCACTGGCAACTTTCTTCCCACACCCCGCTGGCAACTTAGAGAGATATCTTCCCTTGATAGGGTAAAAGAATAGATACCTTTGAGAGCAGAACAATGACAGGATATTCTTCTGCAAAATTCAAACCATGCAGCAGACATAATTACATATTACTGGCATAAAATGTGCAATCCCAAAGGAAAATAAACTTATAGCTCCCAGGGAAAAGTCTAACCAGTTCCATGTAAAGATTGCCAACATACATAGAAGCTACATAGGCTTTTTGTACCTGCTTTTAGGTGATCGAGTAGTTTTAAAAGATCACAAAGAAATCTGAGAAAAAAAATCCTATAAAATGCAAAGAAAAAATAAATAGCTGTCATGGAGAGAGAGGACAAGGGATAATGTATATGACTTGCATAGGTTCAATTCCTGCACTACCAGGATACAGTGCTGGAGATCTGGTAGCATCTGACACTACAGGACCTGAGCGTGGATCCTCAAATTAAATGCAATCTGGTCGGTTGAGAATCATTGGGAAGTGTCCCAAGGCCCTTTTGAGCACTGCTGGGAAGGCACATCCCACAAAAAATGAATATATTGGAGGTAACAGAATCATCCAGAAGAGAAAAAGACATCTTTTTCTTTGTTTTATTTTATTTTTTTGTTTTGTTTGAGGCCATATTCAGTAATGCTCAGGGGTTATTACTCCTGGCTATGTGCTCAGAAATCTCTCCTGGGTTGGGGGACCATATAGGATGCAAAGGGATAGAACCACAGTCTGTCTTGGGTAAGCTGTGTGCAAGGCAAACACCCTACCACTGCACCATTGCTCCAGTCCAGAGAAAAAAGGCTTCTTAAAAATATTATCTAATTGTATCCTTACTGAAATAAAACTCAATATACACCCTCCACATCAACCAGTGCCAGATTACGATTTTATAAAGTTGGGGGGGGGGTGCAGAGAGATAGTACAGTAGGTAAGGTGCATGCTTTGCACGTGGTTGACTAAGGTTCAATCCTCAGTGTCACATCCTAGCATCACTCTGAGCTTCACAAGGAGTGACCCCTGAACACAGAGCAAAAAAAATAAATAAATAAATAAAATAAATAAATAAATAAATAAAAGGCTAACTAGAAAAAGAGTAAATAAATTCAAGAAGACAGATATTAAAAAGTAAATATAGAGAAAGTAGCATATATGATCTATATTATATTGACTATATATAGTATATGTATCTATATATTTTCCCAAGAGTCAGAGATAATGGAGATCAGAGAATAAATCTATTTTCCTGAAGTTAGAGATGATGGGGACTAGAGAATAAACATAGAAATATATATACACAGAATAAATATAGAAATAAAAATAAAAAATTAGTTTATATAATCTTCAAAATGTTTAATATATAAATAATAAAAAAGGAAGAAAGAGTTTTGAAAAGCTTCTTACAAGGTTGAACAGATATGCTTTATATTCTCTTGAGGTACCAGGAGTGGATCCTTGAGTGCACAGAGAAAGTAAACTGAATTAGGCATTGATTGTGCCTCCAAAATAAAATCAAACAAATAAAGCAATAGTTTTTTAGATATAAAATCTAGCTCTTAAAATGAGCAATATTTCCTGAGAAATGATTAAAATAGATATCATAAAATTTTGTAATGACAGAATAAAAATCATTTTTTAAATCAAAGAAAAAAACTTTCAAAGTTATTACAATAAACAGAGAATGAGAAGGGCTTAAATTTCTGGAAAGTAGTAGTAACACATATAAGATAAGGAAATAAAACCTATAAACATTCAGGGAAATCTCCAAATACAAATTCGTTATTCATCCAAACACCTAAGGATAAATAAAAAAGCATTTTGAGATATATTGAGAAATATCAGAGACTAGCTTTTCAACTTTATTTTCTAGAGAAAAGGTATGCTAAAACAAGGATGTAAATCAGGGACTAAAAAGAACAAAGAACATAGGGAGCAAGGAAGGCAAAAGAAACTCACAATCTGGCACTGGAAAGGAACATTAGCAGGTCAGAAGGACCACAAGCAGTCTTCAAAATTATGTCACTCTTGGAATGATTCATTTCAAAATTGGAGAATGATTTAAACACCATAGATAAGCCTTTAAGGACGAAAGACAGTGTGAAAACTAATGTCAAGTGCAGAAAGGAGAAGTAGAAGCTTAGAAAGAGCAGGAAGTTATCACTTTTCTCTTCACTTTCACTTAGTCTTCAGGGGAAGTGATTGGGAGGGTCAAAGTCAATCAAGTCTCCCACAATCTCAGACTCAGTGTGTGTGTGCTTGGATTACCAGCCCATTTAGGCAGTGTCAAACTGTGTGTAATTTTCACTTGACCTTCACAGATTTGTTGGGGTGACATGGAACTCAAGTTCAAGTGAGGAATTTGCTTTTTTATTTTTGTTTTGTTTTTGGGTCACACCCAGTGGCACTCAGGGTTTACTCTTTATTCTACTCACAGAAATCGCTTCTATCAGGCTTGGAGAACATAAGGTACATATGAAGGAACATATGGAGAACATAAAGAATTCCTGATAGTATGATAAACATAAGGAACATATGGAGAACATAAGGAATTCCTGATAGTATGATAATAAACTTGGGTTGACCACATGGAAGGCAAATGCCCTTCCTGCTGTATAGGTACAGTAGGTACCTATTCTGATCCTGCCCAGAAATTTGCTTTCTTGGAAGAAGAGAAAAAAGAGGAGGAGGAGAAGGAAGAGGAGGAGGAGGAGGGAAGAAGATGAAGAAGAAGAAAGAAGGAAGAAGAAGGAAGAAGAAGAAAGAAGGAAGAAGAAGGAAGAAGAAGAAGAAGAAGAAGAAGAAGAAGAAGAAGAAGA
>PVKC010013491.1:0-22951 GCA_004027635.1 Crocidura indochinensis | reverse complement strand
ATGAATTAGACTATTAGACTAAAAACAATTCCATTTTGAAGTTGCCGTTTATTATTGACAGAAAACTTTTAGTTAATGGCTTGATAGTAAACATTGTAGGGTTTTAATATTTTGTCATAACGTTTTGAATTTTACTACTGTATTTCTATAGTCAATATGTTAGGTATATCAGAGCCAGAGAGATAACATAGTGGTAGGGCATTTGCCTTGCACGCGGCCAGCCCAGGAGAATGTTTTTTTCTATTCCTGTTATCCCATATGGTCCACAGAACCTGCCAGGGGTAATTTAGAAGCTCAGAGTCAGGAGTAACCCCTGAGCACTGCCTGTGGTGACAAGACCCCTGATAAAGGACCAGGTCACAACTTTGAATGTGGGAAATCTTAGTTGGATTTCTAGAACTACTTGTTCCCCTATGCACATTAAAGAGTAATCTCTGCTCTAACCTTAGATTATATTTGCCATTGTGAACTTCTGGGTATTATTCAAAAACAGAATAATATCATTAACCTTTTACATAAAACTGGTACTTACATCCTATAAACTCAAAGGTTTTCATGATTCTTCAAAAATTTGATATATATAATGATTAATAATTGAATATTTAAATATTGATACTTTTTGCCTTGAATTAATAATAATAAATGTGCATTCGGCAGGATGGGATAGTACCTTCTGTACATATAATGGTTTTATTCATTTGATAAATAAGTCAGAGTACAGAGAAATGTAGCTCAAACTGTTAAGTGCTGTGATGAGATTCAGATATCACATCCGAAAATTAAATCATTCATTCAGGTATATGCATGGAGGATGATTCCACTGTAAAACTTTTGATATAAGCTAATATGGTATAATTTTGGTTTCGTTGTTGTGGCTCACTGCCCAAGTTGGAAGAATAAAAGAAAAGAGTTGAGTAGCAAATGAATCAGTTAGAAATGTCAATTTCCCCATTTAGTAGAATGAGTAAGTATTGCAAAGGCCAGACTACATCAGTTCTATTCTTTTTCATAAAAGATGAATTTAGAACAGAGGGTCCCTGCACTCATCATCTTTTATTCATTCTCTTAAACATTTGGCATATCGGTTTTTTTTTATAATTTTATTGAAACCAATATGAATTCCAAATATTTCACATTGTATTTAAGGTACATAATAACAGTGAATTAGGGCAGTTCCCATCACAGTGTTGACCTCATACTGCCTCTGTTCCTAGCATGCATCCCATTCATCCACCTTATGCTCCTTGGACTGTCAGTGTAACAGATCTCTTTTGTGTATGGCTTGGGTCTCTTGATCCTATTGTTGTTGACCTCGAGTTGACCTTGGTTGTTGATAAGGTCTGATCATTTTTTATGTTCACTCAATATTCATGAGACTGGTACCATCCGCACATTTTTTTCTTTCTCAATTTATGTGGCAGAGATGATTTAAGTTCTATGGTTCTGTTGAAAAGGAAAAGTGGGGAGAAGCCCATTTCTAGAAGCTATAAATATAAATAAGAAAGACAAAAAACAAAACAATTAAAAAGGAAGGGTGGCAAGGTTATTTTCTGTTTTTTTTTTCTTTGTTTGTTTGCATAGGCACAGTAAGTATTTGGGAAACTAGAAAGGAAATTTCCTTGGCTTAAGAGATACAGGTTTTCTCCATCCTTGAAACATGTTGTCATGGGATCAACTCAGGCTCTGTACTTGTTCATTGTCGAACATACAAATAAACCAATAACAAAATATGACATCTTTCCCTTTTGCATAGGTGTAATAAATGGGGGACATATTATGTATAGAATCAAGCTCTTATCTACTATTGATAAGAACCCACGAATTGTATAATACAAGTAAGCCTCCTACCCTGAACATTTGTCACGGGAACTCGACTTAGACTCATGTGATGGTATATCGATCGTCCACCCCAGAACCCCAGATCCCAAACTTAGAGCTGACACAGGTCCCTACAAAAACACCAGGAATCAAACTAACCAGGGGGAGTCCCTAATACCTTTCTGGCACCAACTTCCACCAGTCTAGGTTTATATGACATTCTGACAATGAGGAAAGAGCAACAACTTGATCTAAGGTCAGGTTGCACTATATCATCACCTAATGGTGAGATGAAACCAGTAGACACACCATCCTTTGATCTGTGCAAAAACCAAGATTACTAATTACAGAAGACGGTCTGCAACACCAGGAAAGGGCATATCTTTTTTAATGACATACAATATTATTACACTCAGAGTGCCATAGCAAAATACCATTATCTAGGATGGTTAAACAATATTTTATAACTTTTTAAAAACCATTTTTTATTTATGTTGCTTCAAACCCTTGCTTATTTTTCTGTCCTATGGCCTGATGTGGCCTATCCTCAAATGTGTACAGATGATGAGTGGGGGAGATTTGTATGGACTGCTCTTATGAGCTAGTACACTCATCATACTGTTTAGTTTTTATCCTTTCTTAGAGATTCTATCTCCCTACAGCCACATTGGGGTTAGAGGTATGAATTATGAGAGGACTCAATACACTTTAAACATTTACTCTGTGGTAGGTACTGTAGTACCCATATACAGATACAGATATAATTTTGGATATATATAGATATTAACTACAATATATTAACTAGAAATAGATGTATATATATTAAATATATATTCTTGTTAGAAATTTTGTGTCCCCTATTAGATAATTGTTGGCAGAGACAGAAACTGCTCAAATATCTTTACTAAAAATGTGTAATTGTAATTTAAAATAACTTTTCTAAAAATAAATATTTTTGTGATTTTAGAAAGAATATTACATATTTATCTATATGCATAATAAAGACTAAAAAATATCTAATCTAGAAATCAGACTCAGAGGTTTCCCTACAGTCTAAAGAGGTAGATTCTTTCAAAGCAAGTAACTTACAAAAGAAATAACAAAGAAACTGTCACAATATTAAAAGTGTATACTCATTCCTTTTCATATTTTCATTGTAGCTTGATTATTAGTCTGAAAAACTTTAACCAATGTATTGTTGCTCTATAAAATTTATTGATGCTAATTGGATTCATGAATTAATTTAGAATATTAATACTTAATGAATGCACATATTATATTTAAAGTTTATTCATATTGAAGGATTCATTTGGTGCCTTAATTTTACTGCTAAGAAGTAGAAATGTTCTTTCCATCTCATCTATCAATAAATTTTTTCATTGTCTAGAAAAAAATTAAGATATTGATACTCTATATGTACATTTTGATTTACATTAATACCAAGCTTACTTTGTTCTTTGCAGAAATATGTGGCTAAATCAGCTAATGGAGAAATTCAATATTTTTAATAATTAAAAATTAGCCAGAATCATGATCAAAAATTGTCAAATTTTAGGGCATTTGAACATGTGTGTTATATTTATTGTAACATAAAATATATCAAAAATTATGACAAAATTATTTGTTATATAAAATTAATATTCAAATTGAAATGTGATTTTGTGCTAACATTGCACTCTTCTTCATCAACTGTTTTGCTTAATCTTTCCTTTGTGATTGAGTTAATTTTTATACAGTTTTCATTAACCAGATACCTTTTCGAAAATAGATGGGATTAAATGATGTGGGATTCTTGGAATTAAGAGCCTAGCCCTTATATTACTTCTTCGTAATAGAGAATACAAAGATATTAGCAGATTTTGTAAAACCACAATTTTATTATAAATGAAAATATCATTGAAAAATTAAAAATTAGAAACTCCATGTGTGAAGAAATGTCTTAAAATTTATTTATTATGGGACCCGGGAGATAGCATGGAGGTAAGGTATTTGCCTTTCATGCAAAAGGTCATCGGATCGGCTCCTGGCAGGCATAGGTCCCCCGTGCCTGCCAGGAGCAATTTCTGAGCATGGAGCCAGGAGTAACCCCTGAGCACTGCCGGGCATGACCCCCCCCCCAATTATTTATTATAATAAATGTTCATTTCTTACAATATATAAAAGGCACTTATAATTTTATAAAATATATGATATATAAACTACTTGTACCAAACCTTAATCCTATTGTTTGGAATCTTTGTAGCATACATGCATGTTCAGAAATACCCAGAGAGATTTCTTTAGTTTGAAATTTATGATGATAGTACAAACCATTGCTAAGAATGATGAAAGCTTTCCCATGGACTTTCCTACTGCCAGAGACTATTTTTTAATCCAAATGATATATGTTAAGGGTTCTAGTGTCAATCATTTATTTATTTTGACTATAATACCCTTCAATCCTAAAATAATAAAATTTAACATGTAAACATTATAAGTAGTTATTTTTACTGATAATAAATTTATATATAAACATACATATACATTAAACAAATGGAAAGTAAAATTTGGAGTAAGTTTTCGTTCTACCCACCAGTTTCTAATATTTAGAGATTTTGTTTTATTAAATGCAAAACCTGTTTTTCATATTGCCAAATGCTCAGCTTTCTAAATAATTAACATTACTGAGTATAGTGGTCAGCCACAAGCAGAAAAAGAATGCATTTTGAGCTGTATAATTCAACATCTGGCATTAAAATGTTAAGCCTACCAGAAATATTCTTTGCCAGATGTGATTTACAGTTACAATTTATTTTTAGTTTAGCAACATTTTACAAAGGTAAAAGATACTAGCTAGAACAAATGTCATAAAGTTGATATAGTCATTCCTTATCATGATAAATAGCCTATTGGTGAAAATAATAATTTACTGATACAACCCTGGGCACCTGTTATTTGTGCCTATATTGCTATCACCCTCTTTACTTTCTTATTTACCCTAGGAAATACCATTATACTATTTTTCTAAATGATATAGATAAGAAAACTGTGAGTAAAAAGAAAAATAAACAAAATAACTTATGAACAGAACACACTAATATAAAAAAAAGCTATGGATTAAAGTTGAAAACAAAATACTATATAATGCAGCTTCAATCCATGATGCTGTTCACTCTATTAATTTTAGATAGTGTGTGAAGTAGTATTTTGACTGTTTTATTTATTAAGCATTAACACTAATATTAAAGTATTAAAATTAAGTATTTTAATATTTATGGAAGACCTACATTCAATTCCTATGACTTGATAGTATAATTTGGAAACAGTATATGCTATTAGAAACAGTAACAAAACTTCTCATTTAGCTGATTTTTGTAAATATAGAGAGTTTACATTATTGTAATATAACTATTGTGATGGTTGATGGTTATAAAATATGAATAACTTATTTTGCTTTACAGTTATCTTTTTCCTTCCTTATTTAATAAAATAATGATTATTTAATAAAGTTCAGCAGGATAAATAAACTGGTTGATGAATCGTTGTAATTATTCAACCACCGCAATATTACACATTCATGTCTGGAGAGGTAAAAATATTTCAAATGTTTAAGTTATAATGTATTTTTAGAAGAAAATATTCTGTGCTATATATTTGACATGGCAAGTTAATAATAATATAAAACACTGTTAGTATTGTTACTTAATAGGTGAGTTTGTCTATTATAATGGCCAAATGACGTCACTGGTATTTCTTTTGGCTAATAGCAGTGTGTTGTATGCCACAAATCACTTCATGGAAACAGAGATCATAAAATAGTGTAAGGTTTTATATTACATTGCAATGAAATTAAAAATAACAATCAAATGTTATAGTTATTATTACTTTAGTAAATTTGTTTTGCTTTAAATTATTGTAATGTATACTCTCTAGGTTAGTAATTGCGCATGTAAGCGATAAGGATATTTGTATTTTTATTTTAGTAATAAATCTATATCATTGTCTAAATCTGATCAAATGAAATCTTTCATTTTGTTTTTGATATACATAATTAATAGTAAATATTATTTGAGTTTTCCCAACTGAAAAATAAAATTAGATCCACTTTACAAACACTGCATGAAAAATGTATTAAAATAATGTTGTAGATTAACCTCTGTAAGACTAAATAAATGTTATTATATTTCAAATATTTTTATTTTGCTTAAATCTGTAATGTAAGACTACTTCTGGTCTTTTCAAATATGAAGGAAACCTCCGTTAATGTAGAGATATAATAGAAAATCTTTGAATTGCTTTCTTGATATCACGTTATCCATGAACTTAAGTTCTAAACACATCACAACTCCCTTTATTTATTATGTCTTGAAGATGTCTAAATGTTGTCTTCAATCTTAGGGTTTTTTTTTTTTTCAGCTTTCCAAACAGTTTTGTAGCAATAATTCCTCTGCCTTATGGAACAATGTGTAGGAATTTGGAAAGTAGTAGAGTTTCAAATACCAAGAGATGAACTCTGTATTCACTCAGATGTAATGCATGTACATTACGATTAATTTCACAAGTGCCTGTATTTAAAGCTTTAAAAAGGACTTACAGCTTTTGGCTTATGATCTCATATGTAAATATTTGTACATTTATCTAAAATCATCATTAAATTACGAGCTCAATAAATGAAGTGCTTCATTTGTAAATCTGTATTTCTTTTGTATACCTGTAGACAGATATAAATTAGGTTCCCCAAGCAAATACTTTATAGACTTTACGTAAAAGGAATGTATTTGGATAAATAACTACCTCGATCTCCAAAGCGGTTAGATTTCCTATTACCTCATAGTTTGTTTGTATTGTGAAGCCTGAGATGGCTCTGCAGGGCAGGGAGGAAGATGAAGGAAAGGGAAATTTTATCTAGTATCCTAAATATAAGAATCACGGTATATGTAGAAGATGGATCAGTGAATTTCACAAATTAAACCAGATTTTATATTCAGAAAGTGTTTTATGTTTTGTATTTAATTAAAGAAATTTTGTTTTATAAAGTTATTGATAGCGAATGTTAGTCATATAATATTTCAACACCAATCCCACTACCAGTGTCAACTCCCATCTCCCTGCTCCCTTTACTCAATCATCATCTCCCACCCCTGAATCAGTCTTTCTCACTCCCTTACCCTCATCTCAGCCTGACACCTTGGCAGGCAAAGCTTATTGCTTTCAAGTTAGACCTCATGCTTTCATTGTTGAGCCTGTATATATAGCTACGCCACTCTCCCACATACTCGATATATATATAAAACTATGCCGCCTGTTCCCGTTACCTCCTTTTCTCATCATCCTCCCTGCCTTGATTTCTTTGATTGTCTGTGATTTTCATCTCTAGGCTCTGGTGTCCAGGATAATCTATGCATGCCCTTCCCCACCAACCTTACTTCATTACATTTCCTAATACAATAATTTTAGATACCACAGATGAGATCATCATGTGTTTATTTTTCTTCAGAAAGGGTTTTTCAATTTGCTCTCCCCTCACTCCCTCCCACGAATTCCAAATGTTCCAAGCTTATTAATTTGGCTCTTTTGCTGAGCCCCAATTGAATGTTGGGGAGACTAGTTTAAACTAGTTTAAACTAGTTTACTTTGGGCCAGACAGATAGTACAGCAGATAAAGTGCTTTGCTTAGCACGCAGCCATCTTTGGACCAAAGTCTGCTTTTCTTTCTGAAGCCCCATGATAATGGCTCCTATTTACATGTGTTACATTGCAAGTTCTATAATTTAATATAACTATACGGAGTAGTGGATAATAATGCGTTTATAAATGTAAAAATATAGTCTTATACGCTTAAATCTGAAATGAGTGATAGCTTGTCTTTTTTAAAGCATTTTATGTCCACAGTTATACGTATGGGTTGTTTCTTGCTATGAAGGTGATTAACCTAAATTCTATATAATTCTAACTATTGCAGCATGAGTGTTCTCCTGAGTACCTAGGAGTGATCCCTGAGTAGAGTCATGAGTGAGGAGCAAGTTTTGAAGACATCTGGTTTTGGATGTTGGCTCAAAGCAACAAAACAAAACAACCCAAGAAATAAATAGGTGCATACTTCCTTCCTCGAATCAGAGATTTCTCTCCCCTTCCCCCACTATTTTCTTCAATTTCTTTAATTTAATTTAATTTCTTTAATTAATTTCTTTAATTTAATTTAATTTAATGTGTCTTTAATCTTAATTTAAATGTTTTCAAAACATGTCTAATTTTCATGTTATATAATAAAATATATATATATTTTATAATGAGAGATTCTCACCATTCTTAATGTTTTTCTATCAGTGAAACATTTTGAAATCACATGCTTCTCTGATGAGAAGTGTTTTTGTAATATGTTAGTATGACAATTTTTAAAGAATATTTTATATTAATACTTTTTCTATTAAGATACTGACTGCATTGCTTTAATTTTTCCATATAGTAGTGCCTTTCTGTTAATGGGAAGCTTTTTTCCCATTTATTCATTTAGCAAATTGCTTCTTCAGACAATGTAAGTTTCACAGTTGAAGAATGAAGAAAGTGATCAAGAGTGAAAGGTTTATGTGGGGTTTTTCCTCTTTAAATGTGAAAAATATATATAACACTCATTTTCATTATTTATGTTTTACATCATTCTTTCACATTAATTGAGTATTGATATTGATAAACTAAAACAAGAAACAAATCTGTTAACACATTGGAAAAAATTGGAATTACTTAATTAAAGTACATAGTATTTGACTGATAATTTACCTATATTTGGCAATGGAAAATCCTTTTCTTTTTGTTATTATAAATGTTTTTCCTTTAAAACCTCTTTCAGAATTTTAAGTTAAGCCATGTATATATATCTACATATATATGTGTATATGTACACATAAATACATGTTTTAACTTAAATTTTTATAACACTATAAAATATATACAGTATATTCTTAAATTATATATCTTTATATATTTATATACTTTTGTTTGTTTGTTTTGGGACCGCATCTAGCACTCAGGGGTAAATTCTGTCTCTGCGCTCAAAAATTACCCCTGGCAGGCTCAGGAAGCCATATGGGATGCAGGGGAATTGAACCCAACTTGGCATCATGCAAGGCAAATTGCCCTGACTGCTCTGCTATCTCTCTGGCCCTAAGCTATATTTAGTGCTTAAGTTCATCAATTCTAGGAAATGAAAATAGACAGAAACAATCTGAGTTAGAAAATTATCTCTGAAGTTATGTATAGACTCTGAAAAATTTATAAATTGTGCAGAAGTCATTACATGGATAAAGACTCTAGCAGCATGCTTTCAAACTGCCTTTGGTGGGATCTAATTAAAATTTTTAAAGGTTCATAAACACATCTTTAAAAACACAAAAGTACGTTACTTGTGCATTATTTATTTATTATATTTTACATTTTAGGGCCACAGAGGCAGTGCTGGAGGACATTTTCAGCTCCTTTGTGGCAGCCATTTCCTCAAGAAAAGTCTCTTTCCTTAAGAAAGCTTTTGGTGGGAGGAGGGAGACAGCTGTTGAATTTGGAGTGATAGCATGCATATCATGCTCATTAATCTTTTCTCTACAGTCTCTCAAATAGAGTTTGATAAGTTTCCAACAATAGGTTTTCTACTTTTTAAAAATGTTGGTTATTTTGCACATTAGATTTGAAAATCAAGTATTTATTGTTTTGAGACTATAATCATACACCAGTAGTATTTCTGGAGAAATTACTATTGCACAAACTTAATATTTTTGAAAAAAAACAATTATTTCATATAACACAATGCAAGCAACTATTTTCAAAATCTTAGTATAGTGTTTGTTATTAGCTTTTAAATTTAACTTTTTAAATGTGTTTTTGGTTCATACCTACTGATGTCAGCAACTATTCCTGTTTCTGCTCAGGTGTGACCCTGAGCAATTTATATTTCCCTTAGCAGCCATATAATTTGTTGATAGTTTAAACCAAGGCCCATTGTATGCAAGGCAAAGGTCATAACTCCTGTTTTGTCTCTTTGGCATCTGCCATGTTTATTATTATACTAACTTTTTTTGTGAGCCATAATTTCCGCAATTGTATGAAGACAAAGAAAAGAGACTTACCTAATTAAAAAAGAACAACAAAAAAGCAAAATTGATGTCTTTCTAATAATATATTAAACAAAATAATTCTTTTTCTACTCATTTTTCCTCTACTTTTCACATAATTATTCTAAGAACTGTTACTTTATTATGTTATTAATTGAATTTCTATAAATTTACTTTTATCTTACTTCCTTGTATTTTTCCAGTTTTATTCACTACATTATATAAACTATTAGATTTACACTTTCATTTTTCAGTTTAACTCCTTCAAAATTTTATTTAGATCATAAATAAATACAGTTTACATTTCACTTAATAACAAGAGTTCGATCTGTGGCACTTCAAATAGTCTCCTAACCTCTGACATATATGATTAATATATATCATTAATGAACTCAGAGCCAAGAATAATTCCTGAACAGTTAGCAGTGTCCTCCAAATAAATTGTTAAAATGCATAATGTCTTATTTCAAAATTGTTCATTTATTTACACACACAATATTAACATATGTCTATCTCGATCTTGACTGAAAACATATGACAGTCAAAGAAAGTATTATTTATGGTAAATGTCAAAATATTTAGTGTTTAAATATTTCTATGCCAGTGAGATAAATTTAGCAACATTTATCATTCATTAAAAAAGATACTGAAAACCTTTTTCTTCTAAAATTAAAATATATAGACACCAAAAACTACTTGGATTCCTCACGGTATACTATATTTCATTCTATTTAAATATGACATGATAAAAAACGATCATTGAATATTCTTTTGTTCAGGGCATGTAGATAATATTTATAAACATTATATTTGACTAACTGCTTAAATTCTAGTAGCAATAATTTAAAGAGAAGGTAATATTGTAGTGATTGGCTGGTGGTCAACAAGTGACTAAAAAATCGACTGGTAATTTTTCAAATGTGCAAGTAGGAAAAAATCTTTAAATATTTTATGAGATTTCAAATAAATTTGATGTGTTTTAACAAACTAAAGTAGTGATAACTACTTTATCACTAGATTTAAAAGATTTGGATATATTTTAAAGGATAGGTTACAACAGTTTGCATTAAAAAGTTCCTTAATTTTTATGATTATAGATTGTTTTATATCTGTGGAGAAAATTTATAAAATTGGCAATTATATTAACCAGGATGATAGTGAACTAACTTAAAACTCTTAATTTTCACCTTTACGTGAAATAGAAGTATTTTGATGTGATTGAAGATTTATTAAATTTTACTTAAACTGGGGCCCAGGAGATAGCATGGAGGTAAGGCATTTGCCTTTCATGCAAAAGGTCACCGGTTCGAATCCCAGTGCCCCATATGGTCCCCCGTGCCTGCCAGGAACAATTTCTGAGCATGGAGCCAGGAGTAACCCCTGAGCACTGCCGGGTGTGACCCCCCCCAAAAAAAAGTAAATTTTACTTAAACTACTTAAATTTATTTAAATACAATGAAGGAGAGATTGGACTGTGAGCATCGGTGGAGAATATTTGTTTGAAATAAACTTTTACTAATGAGGTTATATGTCAAGAGATCAGATTCCTTATATAGTCATATAGACCAGTTAAAGTTTTCAGTAATGATTTGTTGAATTTAAAATAATTATTAAATCAACACTGGATTATGATGTTATAAATATCCCATGTGTGATTCATTGATAAGTTAATATTCATATAATATTTATATTCACCATTAAAAGTCTATACCTATTTTGACTATATGATTGACCTCTCTTTACTCTTATTTACTCGAATCCCTTCCTTTATGGAAACCGTTCATTTGTTTTTATAGTGTGAACTTTTTGTGTTCTGCAGTTAAATTTTTAACCTACCAAATAAAACTAATCACAGTATCCTTATCCCTAACATTCAAATGGCTGACATTTTTCTTTTTTTTTTTTCCCCCACCCCCTCCCCTTTCTTTTTTCTTTATAATGGTCACACAGTAGACTTGGGTTCTTGGGATTACTTTTACTGATATTTTGAAGTGATACTGTATTATATTGGATTCAGGACTTTATAAACTGAAGCAGTTCCTGCTTGGGTTATGTCTAAATTAAAAAAAAAAATAATTGTTTTTTTTCTTTACCCATCATATTATTTTGTTTCTCCATGTACATTTTATTTTGCAATTTGTTATTTTTGATTGAAGCTATGTGATTTGAAACACTTTTCATATTATTTTATACTTTCATTCTATAATAAGGCCCTACTATCAGAATATCCACCTTCAAAACATCTCCATCTCAGTTTTGCAGCTTCAGTTTGATACCTTGACTTTCATTCATAATATTATGAATCAACATGACATTATGGCAAGCATATCTCATTAACAGATAAGACTGTATTTGCTTAGATATAGAAATTTTTTAAGTATTCCATTCAGATATGTTTAATGAGACTGATATGATTTTAAGAAAACTGTTCTTTATTTTACAATGCTACAATAGTTCAATTTTACAACTGTGCAATACTGCAGTTTTATATTCTCCTTGCTGCTATAACATACCCATTACTAAAGTGCCATTGTTTCTAGTTAGCCAAAGTTCCTTTCTTTCCACCCTCCCCCAAACTTCTACCCTCAGATTAAACTTTTACATCACAATTCAAGTTTCAATAGACCTTACCTCAGGGCTGTTTCCATTGATGATTGTATAATCCAAACTCTGTTCTTTTTTTTTTTTTCTTGGAAAGGAGTAAGAAAATCTTGTGTTTTTAATTTTTTCTTCTTATTTCAGGTTGAATAATTTTCTCTAAATCCTATTATACATTTCATATTTTCTGATGGCTTAGTAATATTCTTTTTGCCACAATTATATGTCACAATTAAATTATTTACCTGTTATTGTCAAAAATTTATTTCCAGAACATGACTATGATAAATAAATGATTATGATAAATAAATAATAATGACTATGATAAATAAGATAAACATGACTATGATAAATGACAATAAGTGTAAATATTCCCAGATATTATTTTTCTGTTTGTGGGAGAGATGATCAAAAATGGAATCATAAAGTCAACTGGAAATTGTATCTGCAATTTTGAGTTATCTTCAAATTGTACTTTTACTAGGAGGCTGAGTCTAGCAAAGTCACACCAAAGATTGATGTTTTTGGTCAGAGATTGATGCGCTTGGTTGTCGTTTCTTTCTTTTTTTCCTTCCCTCCTTCCTTTCTTCTTTTTCTTTCTTTTTCTTTTTCTTTCTTTCTTTCTTTCTTTCTTTCTTTCTTTCTTTCTTTCTTTCTTTCTTTCTTTCTTTCTTTCTTTCTTTCTTTCTTTCTTTCTTTCTTTCTTTCTTTCTTTCTTTCTTTCTTTCTTTCTGTTTCTTTCTTACTTTATCTCTTCCTTTCTCTCTTTCTTTCCTCTCTCTTCCTTTCTCTTCCTTTCTTTCTTTCTTCCTCTCCTTTCATTCTTTCTTTCTCTTTCCCTCTTTCCCATTTCCTTCCCTCCTTCCTTCCTTCCTTCCTTCCTTCCTTCCTTCCTTCCTTCCTTCCTTCCTTCCTTCCTTCCTTCCTTCCTTCCTTCTTGTTGTTTTTTGCTTTATCAGTGGTGATGAATATTTTGAGTATCTCTATATGGTCTTTGAGGAACTGTCTGTAACCTCTCTCCAATTTTGACGTAATTTTGAAATTTTGTGTTTTGTTATGTGTTCAGAATACTTACCTTTTTGATTACTGATGCATAGAATTTTCTCCTAGTCAGTGGATATATTTTAAATTAATTTTATATATGATTTCAGTTACAAAACAAAAATCTCTTATTTTGAAGAAATACTGTTTGCTTAATATTGCCTTTTTTATTCACCAGTGGAGCCATATTATACATGATATCTCTGAGGTAGTCATTGTCAGTATATGTGGTTTAAAATTAAGCATAAAATGAAAAAGAATCACTACAATTATTTAAGAATAATATATTTTATAGGTGTTTTAGATGTTATACTTTGCGATAACATTTTTTATGTTTTATTTATACATAATGATGCCCTATAATCTTGACTATCTAATCGAATTGTAATAAGTCTCTTTTTAGAGATAAATCTATTCATGTGCTGAAAGGAAGTGAGCTTTCTTAATAAGAAAATATATAAGAAGTCTTCTATAGATGACAGTACTTTTATATTTTACAATGAGCATATTCTAAACTTGACATACATCTGATCTAACCTGATTTTGTCTTAAAAATATTAAGATAAAATGTTGGTGCCATCTGTTTCTGTTTCTACTGTGGTACATTTATTCTTTTTACTGTAAAATAAACCCTGTGTCATATATTTCAAGTTTGTCTTAACTAGATGACAACCAGAGTAGTAAAAATGTATATATAAGAGATATATAGAGAGATAGCATGGATATAAAGAGTTTGCCGTGCATCCAGAAGGTCAGTGGTTCAAATCCTGGCATCCCATATGGTCCACCGAGTCTGCCAGGAGCGATTTCCGAGTGTTGAGCCAGGAGTAACCCCTGAGCACTGCTGGGTGTGACCCAAAAACAAAAACAACATAAAAGAAAGAATGTATATATAAGGCCCATATAATGTAAAAGATTTAAGGAGAGCAAAATATGACATAATTACAACTTCCACCAAAGATAATGTATGTTTGGTATAGGCAAGTAAAATTTTAAAATAGTATTATTACTATGTGTTTTTTTTTATATTTTATATAAGTATAATGTAGATGCATCAAATAATCTAAAGTTGGATAATCTACAGGAGAGTTGCCTTGCGTGCATTGGATCCAATTTTGATGCTGTCAACTATATATGTTTCCAAGGACTGCTAAGAGTGATCACTGAGTGCAGAGCCAGGAATATGCCCAAAGTACTGCCAGATGTGCTCCTCTATTCCCTTCAAAAATTGATATAAATTAATCCAAATATTTTTGCAATATAATGTGTTTTTGTGTTTATACTGTTAAAAATATTAAGGCAGACCTTATACCTTATTCATCCTTTTCTTTTGTATAGTTTATATTAAGAAATAGCACTATTATTTATTAGATATACTGATCAAGAGACTATATATATACATATATATATATGTATATATATATATATATATATATATATATATATATATGTTTTTGGGCCACACCTGGTGATGCTCAGGGGTTACTCCTGGCTATTCGCTCAGAAGTCACTCCTGGCAGGCACGGGGGACCATTGAGGAACGGGGGAATGGAACCGTGGTCCGTCCTAGGTTAGTGCAGGCACCTTACATCCAGCGCCACCGCCCGGCCCCGAGACAAAATATTTTAATTTTCACAAACACATATTGGTTAGTTCTCTTTTATACATATTTTATCATTCTGCAACTTGGAATAAATTACTTTTATAGAGAAACATTTAATATTTTTGCCAGTTTCATTTTTATATACAAAGAGATTAAGAAATGAATAAATGCCATGGCTAAGGTGAAAAAGATAATAACCACTTATTTATTGGTAAATGTGACATTTGTTTATACATTTCAAACTCTCTTTTTCTCCCAACAGTCTCAAATAAGAAATTTACACATCAAATGAGAATTCCCACTCAGGCTATTTTGGAATGATAGTTGAAGTTCTGTTTTCATGTGTT
Organism: Crocidura indochinensis; assembly: GCA_004027635.1. Lineage (NCBI taxonomy): Eukaryota > Metazoa > Chordata > Mammalia > Eulipotyphla > Soricidae > Crocidura > Crocidura indochinensis. The sequence continues at coordinate 7,463 of PVKC010013491.1, read as the reverse complement.
ATCTCAGTCACTTAAGAACTTCATAACCTATAGCAAAATACGTGTCTGTTATCAGTTTCCTATAAAACTGGCAAGTGCCATCTTACTAACAAATTCACACAATTGCTGTAAAGATCAAATAAGATGCATGTGAAAAACACTAGATCTAAAAATAGTATAAACAAATAGAATATTTTATATCTGAATGAAACATTTAGAAAGTACTATTAATTATTGCTTTGTGACATTTATTTTACTTGTGATTTTCCATATTAAAAACAGGAACAATACTTCATACTGTGGTGTTAAATAAAATATTAAAATTGTCTTATAAGTTTATACTCTTAAAACCAATAATATACTAATTTATTAATTCATATATGTATGCATTATAGAAAATTTTTCAAGAAATTACATTTGGATACTTTACTATGATTACATCATAAGTATGTTATTGTTATTGGTCTTCCATGTCAAAACATGTTGACTTTTTTCCTTTTGTCAGGTAATAAGAATATACTGACATTGGGATAAGTTTCTTCCTTAAAATTCTAATCAAATTTATTCACCAATGTATAATTTGATACTAATTTTTGTTACCTTTTTATTTCATAATACTTTCTTGAATTGTTTAATCCTTGGAAACATCTACTTATTCTTCCAGAATATTCAGAACTTTATTGATATTTTTCAAATTTGAATCAGGGTCATAATACAAGAATTAAGAATCACTTGCATGCAGCTGACAAGACTTTGTTCTATTGCACTGCACACATATGTTCTAGAGCAAGAAAAATATGACCACTGAGTAGAGAGCAAGGAAAAACATTAAAACACCAACAGGTGTGACATAAATCCCTTTCCCAAATAGTTTCTAAATCACTTACTTTGTGTCAATGCAAATATATGTATATAATATACTGAAGAAAAAATTGCTTCAACAAAAACATGTAAAGTATTACTGCTTTGCATTTTCTGTCTGCTCATGCTTTAAAGAAAACAATTAGTAGTAGTTTGTGTATTTATGTTGAGAGCGTGGGGTTCTGAGACTATATCAAATAAAATAACCTTGAGAACATTAGAGTTCAAATGAATATATAGTAATCTTAGAAAAGTTTCTAGGTAACTGTTTTAAATTGCTTTTGAGTTTCCAGAAAGTTTTCTTGTAGATTTTAAGTACAAGATTCAAGTACTATCATATATGTTATTTTTAATTCTGTATATTTTAGCATAGCTTGTGACAATATCATTCGTGCTTGTTAAAATATACAAACATATTCACAAACACATTTTGTTTATATATACACAAAGATCAGACAAAATTGAGGTATTAAGGGGATTATATTAAAGTCTGTACTGAAGTTTTGAAAACATTTAGAAAACACACAAAATTCATTACACTATATGACTGAGATATTTTCCTAAGAGGAGAAACCAATATTGTATATTGATATATTTAGTTCTATTTGGTTAATTCATTTAAGAATGATAATAGTCTTATTTTTATGGAAACAGTGTAATAATAGTAATACAGTTTTCATCACATTTTATGTTTAATGAATAAATTAAAATTATATATCAACATTTGCAACATGCACAAAAGAATATGCTTTCAATGAGGCCATAGAGCTGGGGGAAGGATAAAGCTTCTGCCTTACAAGAAGCTTTAACGAGGACAGACAGCACATTGATCCCCTGGCGTTCCATATGTTCCCCAAGCCAAGAGCAATTTCCAAGCACATAGCCAGGAGAAACCCCTGAGCGTCACTGAGTGTGGCCCTCAAACCAAATAAGTAAAGAAAAGAAAATGCATTAAAATATATACCAGAAATTGCAACAAATAAAAAGTATGAATTGCTGCTCTTTTTGGTTATAAATAAAAAATGTAACAATTTCACTTTGAAAATTGATATCCATAAAGTTAGATGAAATGGAGATTCCTGACCCTGATATTATGGAAAAGCTTTACTGAGTGATTGAAGAGTATTACATTTTCTTAAATTTATATAACTTGTGTGTAAGCATGACAACGTTTTAAAAATTGTAAGAAAGTCTATTTCATGTTTGAGTTGGTGGTGTTTGAACAGTTTAAATTAAAAATAACCAGATAGAGATAGAGCAGATGAAAACAGAACTTAGGAAATTTTGGAACAAAAGAAAGAGAACACGAGATTTTATGATATTTCATGGAAATTTGAATTCAAAGTGAAGAGAATTGAAAGGTATTGTTTTACAAAGATGCATTGTGTTGATTCCATGAACATTATAATATGATATGAACCTCCCACTACATCAATATTAAGTTATTTTAACTTGATGAAGTGTCATAGTTAAATTTGTCTGCAAGCAGAATGGAAAGTAATCAAGACTCGAACAAAAGTTCACACAGTCTTAGAATTAGAAATGATTCAAGAATGGTGATGTTACTAGTTAGATAAGTTTTCAAGAATTTTGCAGTATTACTTGCATAAGAATATGTAGAAGATTGAAGTTTCTAAAACAGGTGCAAGTTTATAATGTAGCTTCTGATTTTTAAAAGATTTAAAACACAGGAAATGTAAAAGGAAGATTATTAAAGGATTGTCATCCTTGGATACTCCAGTTTTGTCACATGATTTGAAAGTCATGTTTTTTTTTGTTCACTTTGCACTTAAAATGCATTTCTTAAAACTTCAGAGCAAAGCAGACTAACGAGGTAAGATGTACAATGCATTCATTATTTGTTATCTAGAGCAGCCATAAGGTAAAGAGGAAGGGGTTGGAGAAGTAGTACAATGTGTAGGGTGTTTGCTTTCTTGCAGCAGACCAGATTTCTATTCCTGGCATCCCATATGGTACCTCAAGCACTGCCAGGCTTAATCTCTTAGTACTGAGCCAGGAGTAACCCCTAAAAACTGTAGTGGAGGCCCAGACGCAAACAAGAAGATAATGAGGAAGTATAAAACACTTTAAAAAATACTATGATTTGAGTGAATACATCTATTTAAAAAAATTGTGAAATTATTAGAGGGGCTGGAACAGTGGCTCAGCAGTAGGGTGCTTGCCTTGCATGCGGCTGATCTAGGACAGATCATAGTTTGATCCACCAGCCTCCCATATTGTCCCCCAAGCCAGGAGCATATAGCCAGAGGTAACCCCTGTGCATCACCAGGTGTGGCCAAAAAAAAAACAAAAACAAAAACAAAATAAGAAAAGAAAGAGAAAGAAAGGAAGGAAGGAAGGAAGGAAGGAAGGAAGGAAGGAAGGAAGGAAGGAAGGAAGGAGAGCAAGAGAAAGAAAGAGAGAGAGAAAGAAAGAAAAAGAAAGAAGGAAAGAAAGAATATAGAAAGAAAAAGAAGAAAGAAAGAAAGGAAGGAAGGAAGGAAGGAAGGAAGGAAGGAAGGAAGAAAGAAAGGAAGGAAGGAAGGAAGGGAGAAAGAAAGAAAGGAAGGAAGGAAAGAGAAATTACTAGAAAAAACTAAGACATGAACACAGACTAGAGAATTAATGGAAATAAAGAAGAGGAGACCATTTCTAGAACATATTATTAAATTAGATTTGTAGAAAAATAATATTGTCAAATCACAGAAATTATATCTAAGACATCCTAGTATCAAGAAATATTTGATATCTTCAAATATTGGAAGGCACTCATACAATATTCTGTATAAGAATCTACTCAGGAGCATAGGAAATAAAGAGAACTGAAGCATGACAATTTAAAATTGAGACTTGGCAATGGGAATTCAATTGCCCTAAGAAATCTACAGTAAATGCAAAGATTCAGATTTGTATCTAAAGAAAATACTAACTCCTAGTTCTTTTTACTGCATTATATTTTCTCTCTAGAAAAGAAAGGATAGGTAAACAAGTTAAACATCTTTATTTTAGAGAGTACAGAAAGTGCTCATAATAATTATGAGTACATGCATCCGTGTATTATATAACTTTGATATATTATGAATGAACAGTAACATATGGTAATAGAAATTAATGAGCTGGATTTCCCCTCTCTGTGATTATTTAAATTTGGAGAAATATTTTAATTATGTAATCTAATATATTTTTTATGAATCTACATCTCTATTACCAGCTCAATAGAGATGTACAGACCAATAAATAGCTAAAACTGACTTCTGTTCATGATGCTGTATGTTCTAAAAATTAGGAACACACTTCCCTTGCATTGGGTATTCAGATACTTAAGTCATTATAAATTATTGCTAAGAAATATGAATGGGAAGAAGTCATTTTAATCAGATAGATACACTTGGAAATGGAGTAATTTCTAAGGTAATTTTCTTGGTATGTGTTTTACTGCTGACTTAAATTTATTCACCACACATGTCACAATAAAATAGATATTTATGGGGTAGTTTTTAATTAGAAATAATGGCTTGTAGAATTGAAGTGATGAATCATTTTATCCATATATTGGCTTGAGTGGGTGAGTGAAAGATGATTCTAGTGACAGCTGCTCAGCATCCTAACTAAAAAACTCTTCTAAATTTAGTCTTCTAAATACAACAAAATCAGTCTTTATAGTTCATCTTCTTTTCAGAAGCTTTACATCCGTGGTGATGTACAAAGATAATAAAGACTATCAACATATTCTGAAACAGGCAATTTTGCTTTACATCTTAACTGAAGCACTTTAAAAATTAATAGAAAAAAAGTTACATGGCTACATATTTCTAAATGTAAATGGAATTGGAAAGGAATCAACCAACCTTGTCAAATTTATGAGCATGAATGCAACTGTTGAACAGATGAGATGGCTTCATAGGTATGAAGGATATGTCATTCAGAAGGACACATTGATTCGAGTTAGTTCTTTTTTGTTTGTTTGCATTTAATTATGTCCTAAAAGGATTGGTAGAGATAATAAAATATACATGAACCAGCACTTCTGATTTATAAAAGTATAACAATGACATTTCAATTTAGAGAGCAACCTCTATAGGGGGAATAAAGAGTATGTACATGCAAGTTGCATTAACAATATTGAATTCAAATAAAAAGTTATTCTTATTCCTCATTCTTCTTATAGCCAAGATATTTTATTTTTACTGAAATGTACATTTTAACATTGCTTGTAGTTAAAGCCCATAATCAATAAAACCAAGTTATAAAAATAAGTATATGAACTCAAGAACCATATTATGCTGTATCATTTCTCTTTCTTTATGCCTTATAAATAAATATGGTGTTTCTCAATTCTCTTTAGATAGCCAAAAATATAAGATTGTGGGGCCAAAGTATTAAATCAAAAGGCTGGAGCAACTTCCTGGCAGCTAAAGCAACTGGACTGAGCAATACATAGTCTCAAACCACAGCTGGGATTTAGATGTAATAGCTCTCATCACAGATGGGGTGCCCCCCAAAAAAACAAAGGAAAAGTTTGTCTTATAAATGTATCATAAACTTGATACATTGATGTCATAATAAATTCCAATGAGTCCTTTGTTATTAAGGAGAGCAGAGGTTTAGTGACAACTTTCCCTCCGGAAAGCCTCAGGATGGTAATTAAAGGAATAATAAGCCTTAAATTGTACTAACATAGTCATTGTCTTTTTTAAAATCGTCATTGATTGCTGGTATTAAACATTCTCTTTCCATATGTTTGGCCTTTTCCCAAAACTTGGAGCCACAACCCCTGTAAGATGTACTGTTTTTCTCTTTAATTTTAAATAACTTGTCATTCCAATTATTATCATCATCACTTATATGCAAAGAGAGGAAGTGGATTGTGTATGCAGACTCTGTATAGCTTCTGTCATTTAAATGGAAACAGTCTGTCTTGGGGAGAAATCTGAATTTCACCATATATGAAACCAGATCTTTGGAATGCTTAAACAATTCTTTTGTTAAACATGACCAATAGATGTGAGGGTCATCTGGTCCCAGCTGCTGCCCCATACTGTTTGCTATTGATTTATCAATGGGATGAAAGTGCCCCTTTCTTTGTCAGGTGAAAATGTGTCTTTAAAACTGACTATGCTGCATAAAATAGCCTATTTAGATCTAGGACTACTAACTTTTATGAATGCTCCATCTCAGATAACTGAACCTGATTGCTACTAACTCTAACAAGGTCCATTGAGATTAAAGAGTGCTCAGAATTCTAAAGTGTTACCGAGAGTAGAAACCAAAGGCAAAATAAATGAATTGGATATAAAAACTTGCTCTTGTGTAATCAGTAATGGTTGGCATACAATGAAAGCATAAAATTTAGAGAGATTAATATGAAATCTTCATTGACAATATGTATATTAAGGCATATTGTTGGTGTTGATAAAAACGTATAACAATCTTGTCCCATGACTTTTCATAACTCTGTATGTGAAAATAACTTAAATGCAAATTATAAGAGCAATAATCCTTCCTTATTACCATTGGTACATTAATGATTTTATTTCTTTTTAAGTTCCTTTAAAGAAAGGGACTTTTATTATATCTTTCTTTCTTTGTTATAGCATGTGAGTCAATATGTTGAGTACTTAAAAGGTTAAGTTACATGTAAGCTACTACTTTTTCAATTTTTAATAATACTCTAGACCTACATACATTTCCTTTAATATTTTGTAGAATTTATTCCCTTTGACACAGACAAAACAATACGTTCTCTAAACGGAAGCTTAGAGCAATTATCTTAATATGTATGGACTTATTTCAAGATATAATTAAAATCTATTCTCACCATTACATTTCTGTGAATAACTTTTTTATAGATCAAATTATTTTCAGTTAAATTTATTATAACTTCTACCATACAAGTTTTAGTCATTACTTTCCATTAATAGATCATTTCACAGATACATATAAACCATCTTGCAAGAGTGTTTATAGGCAGGACAAGCTGTATTTATTTAAAACAGAAGCAAAACTTGTTAAATAGTGAGTACATTACAGTTTACCTTAATCCTGACCAATTCACTATTCTGTAAGTGTATCATCAATTTTCTTGCACATTTTTGGTATTTCTAAGTTTCTCATGCCTTATTTATGCCTGAAGGTATTACTTTCCTAATGTTTTGTTCAAGGGTGAGCAACAAATGTAATTCTATTTTACTCATTAATTTTAATATTTAAAATAACAATTTATTACATGAATGTATCAAATAGAGGATTTAAATAATTCCTCTGAATTATATGACTTAGTTGTTTCATGATGCAGTACTTATGTGTGGTAGTTTTAATACCTGGTATGCAATTGTGTCCTTTGAAGTAGCTCATTATCTATATATAAATTTTTTTGCATTCTTACCTCTTTGAATGGTCAGACCATAGTTGATTATTAAAAGTTGGTAGAAATGTCAGGGGCCAGGCGGTGGCGCTGGAGATATGGTGGCGCTAACCTAGGACAGACCACGGTTAGATCCCCTGGTTCCCCATATGGTCCCCGTGCCTGCCAGGAGCGACTTCTGAGCAAATAGCCAGGAGTAACCCCTGAGGGTCACCGGGTGTGCCCCCCACAAAAAAAAAAAAAAACAAAAAAAGAAATT
>PVKC010013490.1:0-22909 GCA_004027635.1 Crocidura indochinensis | reverse complement strand
TTTTTTTTTTTGTTTTTTGGGCCACACCCGCTTGATGCTCAGGGGTTACTCCTGGCTAAGCGCTCAGAAATCGCCCCTGGCTTGGGGGTACAATATGGGACACTGGGGGATCGAACCGAGGTTCTTCCTTGGCTAGCGCTTGCAAGGCAGACACTTTACCTCTAGCGCCACCTCACTGGCCCCTCCTTGAAAGATTCTTACCCCATTCCACTCCCCACATATTTCAAGAGGTACCCTATCTCTATTCATATCTCTTTCTTGGCTTCTGCACCCCAACTTCCTTGGCATCCTATCTTCTATGTTCACTGTAGTCACATTTTGGGTTTGCCTGATTAATCCAGACTTTTACTTATCCCAAGATGTCAATTCAGGGCTAGCACAATAACACAGAAGGTAAGGGGTTGGTCTTGCACTTGACCAACCAAGTTTTGATCCCTGGCACCACACAATGGTTCCCTAAGCACCACCAGGAAAGAGTCCTGAGCAAAGAACCAGGAGTAAACCTAGAGCACTGCTAAGTGTGGCTACACACACTGTACACACACACACACACACACACACACACACGCACACAACACACACACACGAAACAAAAAGAGAAAAAGATGTCAACTTAATCACATCTGCCATGTTTATTTTGCTGAAGGAAGTGACATTCACAGGTCCTAGGGACTAAGACTGAGCACTTGGTGGTGCCCTTCAGACTTCCAGAGGCACTTTCCATGTTCTCCTAGTCTTGTCTCACCTGGCTGCGAGCCCAACTCACAGTAGGTGTCCCTTCTGCCTGATGAATGAGTGAGGAAATGAATGCAGTACCAGCACAGCCACCATGGAGGTGAGGGTCCCCAACAGGAGGGCTGGCGATGTCAGCAGTGAAAAGCAGCCCCTGAAGCCCCACCCTTCCTGCACTCACCATAACAGAGAATATTCTCTGTAATAAATAAGAGATCAAACAGGCAATGCTGGAGCCAGGCTGCCTGAACTAAAAAGGGAAAAATCCACCCCCACCCCAGAACTGTAGACACAGCTAGGAGTTCACCCCACAAAATGTTAATCCCTGCTCTTCGTTCATTTCTTGGGAATTGCTCTGATTTCTGTGGTGTCAACAGAGAATTAGGGGCCCTTCTCTGTGCTGGTCAAACACCATCCAAGCCCTTTCCTGAAGGAGTTGCTGTCCTGTTCTTTCCCGATTGTCCTGGGAATGACACTCATGTACCCAGCACAATTACCAAACATGCTCAGTGGGTGGAGAACGTGTGTCCTTTGCTTCCAGAATTGTTTGCATGGCTGAGCACAGAGGATATGTCAATACAAGGAGCCAGCCTAGAGCTGAGTTCTCAGATTATGCAGGCAGGTCCTGAGTGATCCAGGAAGGTGCAGGCCAGCCAACCCATTAGCACTTCAGTGACAGCCATTCTAAAAGCTTATTTTGGGGATTATTTGTTTTCCTAATTTGGGGCATTTTGGGGTCACACCTGAGTACCCAGAGACTATTCCTGGTTCTTTCCTGGTTCTATACTCAGGAATGATCTTTGATGTTGTTCAGGGAACCATATGTGGCTGATCGAATCCCATATGGAATTTGAATTCAGATCAGCCACACTCAGGAAAAGTAAGTACTTTAGCTTCTGTGCTATTTCTGGCTCTGGTGGGTGATTTCTTAAACTGATAATGAATGATTTTTCTGGACAATAAAGAGAGTGGCATAGTTAGAGCTGCATGCCAGACAATCCTCTCTGGAGTTGAGACACTGGAGGATGGACTAGGGAGGTGAGCCCAGAGGTAGGAATCTGGATAGGGGTGAGGCCTTCCTTCTCCCTGTTGTGGGAAGAGGAGATGAGACCTACCACAGAGCTAAACGACATTCTGGGCTGGAGGAATAAGACAGGAGGTTTGGGTGAGGCTATAGTTACTTTTTTTTTCTTTCTTTTTTTTTTGGGGGGGGGAGGACCCACACCCAGTGGCTCTAAGGTGTTACTCTTAGCTCTGTATTCAGAAATCACTCCTGGCAGGCTCAGGGGACCATATGGAATGCTTGGGACTGAACCTGAGTTGACCTGTGCAAGGCGCAAATACAATACCCACTGTGCTATCACTCTGGCCCAAGGCTATAATTTCTATCTACCTGGGGCCGGGCTACCAATATTGGAGTAGAATAGTGGTTGTGTCTGGATCAGGGGTAGGACAAGGACACAATTTCATTTGATGTTTTGGGACTCAGGAACTGGGAACAGGTAGAGACTAGTTTGGGTTGGAGGCTGAAGACCTTGGGGGAGGCTTTAGAAAAGAGAATTATTAGAGGGTTTGAGACAAATTAGTAAACATGGTTGGGATGTTCAAGATCTAGCTACCCCCCACCCCCGTTTTAGAACAACAATTGGGAGAGTATGAAAAACAATGGATTGAAGAGAACCAGGGAAGAACTGGGTCCAGACTCCCAGGGGGCTCATCAGGGGGCACATCTTGAAAAGAGGAGGTGCCTGGGCGGCAGTGAGGCTGGGCCCAGGACACAGACTTGGGTGGCGTTCTGCAGGGGACCACCACTGCAGTTCTTTTTTTTTTTTTTGGTTTTTTGGATCACACCCAGCAGTGCTCAGGGGTTACTCCTGGCTCCATGCTCAGAAGTTGCTCCTGGCAGGCACGGGGGACCATATGGGGCACCGGGATTTGAACCGATGACCTTTTGCATGAAAGGCAAACACCTTACCTCCATGCTATCTCCCGGGCCCCGCCACTGCAGTTCTTGAGGTGATGGTACTTGGAGAGAGGGAGTGAGTTCAGGAAAATCCTTTCAAGAAGCATGGACTGGAATTGGGGCAACAGAAAGACCTGAGAGAGTTTGCCTTTGGTTTAGGAAAAGTTTGGCTTTGCTGGGGAAACTGAGGGTTGAAGGACTCTGGGAGAGATGGTCTGACTTCTAGAGAACAGGCCATGGTGTCCTTACTGCTCTGATCCAGACATAAGCCCTATTCCACTCCAATATTGGGGGATAGAAATTATAGCCTCATCCAAACCTTCTATCTTGCTCCCCTTGCCCAGCATGTCAGTTATCTCTGTAGACCTCGCTGAGGGCACCCTTCAACCTCTGCACAGTCTCTGGCCACCTGCAGCCTGAGGCATGGCTGTGTTTCTTTGAGAGGAAAGTGCTTTCCACCTGCCTCGCCTCCTCCACCCCCAAGAGGGTCCTGCCCTGCTCTTTGTCCCTTTGGCCCCTGCAGCTGGCCAAGCCCTCTGTGCCTCTCCATCCTATGTGGCCTAATGCAGAATGACAGCGTCTCTTGCCAGTTCATTGACTGGCTTCCTCCTACAATAGGAATACTAGTCAAATTGGGACCTCTCAGAAGTCATGAGAGATGATGCCTACAAGCACCGGCAGGAGTCAGCAGCTGGATGAGGAGGGGAACTTCTCCCCTGGGGTGGCATGGGTCTTTGAGAATTAAATTGATGATTTGCAGGGTTCATAGGCTGGATCCTTCGGTGCTTGGCTCTGCATGGAGTTCTTTTTTTTAATTTTTTTATTTTAACACCTTGATTACATACATAGTTGTGTTTGGGTTTCAGTCATGTATAGAACACCACCCATCACCAGTGCAACGTTCCCTGCTGGTGAAAGGCCTCCAACTTCCCCTCACAAGTGCCCAACAACATCAAAAGCACTAGGGGGAGCTCTTTCATTCTGGAGGGCACTGTCATTCCTGCTGGCCTTTGGGGTGATTGGGTCCACTCCATGGTGCCATGTGGTCTGCGATTGTGTCTCCCAAGAGTGCATCCATTTTAGGTTCTGCTATGATAGTTCTAAGAATCGCCCAGTGACTCTGAGATGTGGGTTTCTGTGATGTAGCCATGAGTTCTGTAGCACACAGATGGCCTGTGTCAGTAGGTAGGGGTCCCTCTCTCCTTGTCATCCCTTGGCTAGGGCTTCAGGGATAGTTCATTGCCCATGTCTGGTGTCTTATCCTTGAAGCCTGTGACTAAGAAATACTTAGCTTTCACAAAATCCACTGTTAGCCAATGCAAATTCAGGGATTCAGGTACCCTTTCTGTTCCTTTTTTTTTTTTTTTGTGTCACACCCGGCAGTGCTCAGGGGTTACTCCTGGCTCCATGCTCAGAAATTGCTCCTGGCAGGCACGGGGGACCATATGGGGATTCGAACCGATGACCTTTTGCATGAAAGGCAAACGCCTTATCTCCATGCTATCTCCTGGGCCCCCACCCAGCTTGCTCCCTCATGCCTTCACTTGGAGGGAGACAGGCTGATCAGGGCCCAGTGTCTCGTACCCCAGTACTTGGAACTGTGGGTCTTTGTTTCTATTTTCCTAATCGCGGGATCGGACCCTGTTTCTTTTTTCCCAAGTAGTGCTCAGGGGGCTGTGGGGTCATTTCTGGTGATACTCAGCCAACCTGGCTGGAGGGATGTAATACTGGGGATCCCTTGGGTGACTCCACAGTGCGAGGAATCATTAAGGATATACAAGCTGTGTTCAGAAGGCAATGTGGTGCCTCTGGTCTGAACTGGGGTCCCAATGCATACAAAGTGTGTGCCCTGACCTTTGGGCTGTTTACCAGTCCCCACTCTGTTTCAGTCTCAGCAGTGGAAGCTGATGGATAGAAACCAGCCCAGATGTTTGGGGTCTGACCTTTGGTCACAGAGGTTGAAATAACCAAAGAAAAATATTAAAAATTAAATCACTGTGAGATACAGAGTTAAAAAAGTTGAGTTTCCATCAACAATGTCCCAATACCTATCTTTTCACCAGTCTTTCACCATTTCTTTTTTTGCCTTGAATAAAGCTTCTCTTTTTTTAAATAACAATTTTTATTGTGACCAAAATTGAGTAACAAATCTTTCACAGTAATATTGAAGGTAATAGTGACAATAAATGAGGGCCATTCCTACCACCAGGGGTTATCCTCCCTCCACCCCTTTTCCCAGCATGTATCCCATATCTCCCTCCATTGCCCCCCTAGAGTGCTAGTGTAACTGTTCCCCTCTGTGTATAGCTTGTTGTAGATAGGGTATCGATTCTGTTGTTGTTGACTTTGGGTTTGGTGTTTAAGTCTGATTATTTTTAATTCCACTCAATGTTCATATGACTGTTTGGTCCTGGTACTGTTCATTTTTATTTTCTCCCTCATCCTTCACCATTTCTTACCACCAATTTCCCCAGTTATCCTCCCATCATCCCACCCCCACTGCCAGTTCCAGTCTTTCCTAATGGCAGACTCTCTATTTCTCTCTCCTTTAATAACAACCAACTTTGATTTAGCCCTTTATTTTTATTTTATTTATTTATTTATTATTTATTTTTGGGGGGGGGTCAACACCCGGCAGCGCTCAGGGGCTACCCCTGGCTCCATGTTGAGAAATCGGTCCTGGCATGCTCGGGGGGCCATATGGGATGCTGGGATTTGAACCAATGACCTTCTGCATGAAAGGCAAGCGCCAGGTTATCTCTCTGGCTCCGGCACCTGATTTAGCCCTTTAAACACAGATCCATCACAGCTGGGGGCTTCTGGCTCCCAGGGGCTGATGGGGAGCACCATTCATTTTGGGAATGCAGAGAGGTGCCTTTCACCCCCTCCCTTTCTCTCTGGTGTGAGTGCTGAGTGCAGACTGACCTATGGGAGGGAAGGACACTACTACCCAATAGCTCTCTGTGCCAGAGGGGGCTGGTGTTCTGGAAGCAAACTCTTGAGTTTTTCTGAGCTCCTATCAGTCATTGGCAAATTGGGGGTGTTCATATCTTCCTAATTGCAGATTGGGGACTCCAATGAGCTCATGGGTACAATTATTCATTAATAAATAATATAAAACAACTGTGCCCAGTGCACAGAAGGGTTATTATGTGGTTAGCATGTGATTTTTGGGGGGAATGGTGGGTCTTAGGGACTTGATTTTCCTTAGAGACATCTCAGGGGCCTGGTGCATCTTGGTGGTGGGAGTGTGTGTGGAAAAAAGGAGGGGTTACCAGCGAGGAGCCTGGGAATGCCCAGCACAAAAGGCCCATTATCTGAGTCCTGTCCCTCTCTTCCTGCCTGTAAGCTTTGCTTGGTTGCATTGATTTACTTCAAAGTTTTTAATGGGTTATAATTGGAAAAGGCCTGGGTGAGATTTGCATATTGATTTGACATTTAAGTATATGATTAAATAAAAGCTGACTGAGGTCATCACTTGACTAAATTGGCTTAATGAGTGTTGATTACCCTGTGCATGTTAATTTCATTTACCCTGATTACTCCATCCATCTTTCTCCAGGATCTATTAGTACCTTTGACTCAATTGTACTTGATGGGACATGAAGCAGGACAGGGGTCAGTGGGGGGTGGTCCTGGGGGGGTTCTGCATGCCAGTCTCTCTGGCTGTCCCAGAGTTTCTAAGAGAGTATTTTCTCTCTCTTGTTTCCTCCCCCTCTTCCTTCTAATCACAGAACCTGATCACCAACCCCAAACTGTTACTGCTCCTGCTGTCAGAGAGAAATCAGGTGCCTGGGTGGAGGGGACTGGAGGGAATAGTAACAGCCCAGGAGGAGCCCCTTCCCCCACCCCTGGCTCTGCCCCCTCCTGACACACACAAACACAGAAGCTGGAGGTGGGTTTGTGAAGTTAGGTTTGTGTCTTCTGTTGCACCCTCCAGACCTTTCTCCACAGCTGACCCAAAGGGGACCACAGTAGGCTCCTTTGTCCTCTGGCTTCTGTGTGAGTTTGGCCAATAGGGATCCCTGCAAGAGACTGGAGGGAGGAAGTAAGATGAGGAATTTCTGTACCTGGTTTCTCCTGCTGGTCCAAAGGGTTTCACTGTTCTCTGGTTAAATGCTAGGTTCCCCTGACATCACTAAGGGTGAAGCAGGGCTCCCATGGCCCCAACACAGACCTGCAGGGCCTGCACTGTGCCCATGGTTACCCACGCCCTGCCCACCCACCCTGTTGTGAATAGACCCTTCATCCACTCTCCTTAAATTCCCTGACTTGAATGTGCCATCTGTTTCCTGCTGAGACCCTAACGAATCCAGCAGGCAGCATATTTCCCCACTCAGAAAGCAGGACGTGTGGTCTGAAGAACACAGAGCAAGCCACATCTTCAGCAGACCATGGCCCAGGGTGAGGGCTGGGTGGGGAGCACCTGGAACAGTAGCTGCCCCTGCACTGCCCTGCAGACCCTCCTCACTGGCTCTCTCTCTCCTGACCATGGTACACTTCCAGGAGCCTGGAACCCATCTACTGCCTCACTCTCATCACACGCATCCACCTTAGTTTCCTGGAAAGAAAAGGATCTTTCTCTAAAATGCACCTAATGCCCTCCCTTCATCCCTCCCTCTCTCCTATCTTCCTTCCCTCCCTCCCTCTCACCCTTCCTTCCTTCCTTCCTTCCTTCCTTCCTTCCTTCCTTCCTTCCTTCCTTCCTTCCTTCCTTCTCCCTTTCCCTCAACTTCCCTTCCTCTTCCTTCCCCTCCCCTTCCTTTGCCTGTCCCTCCCTCACTTCTAGTTGAGCTGCCGTGAGTATCCCTGACTGGCAGCATCATTCCCTCCCTGTTCCCCTTATAGGCCTCGTTCTGATTGCATCAGAAACTGTCAGATTGGATCAGAACCTACCTTGCCCCAGCAAGACCCCATCTCCCATCTTGACCTCCCCCTCTCTTTGATGCTCAGGGGTTACTCCTGGCTATGCTCTCAGAAATCGCTCCTGGCTAGGGGGACCATATGGGTTGCTGGGGATTGAATCAGGTCTGTCCTGGATCTGCTTTGTGCGAGGATTAGGGTACAGTAGGTCATGGGGACACAATTCAGCCAGTAAGTTGAGGAGCATGGAAAATAGATCAGAAAGGCTTTACATGAAGATGGGAGGAAATACCAGCCTTGCTGGGCCCATCGCCAAGAACACTTGGGGTGCTAGTCTGAGGCCTGGTACATGGGCCAGGGCTTGGACTTCCTGCTCAAGGCCTAGGGGTCAGAGGACTCAAGGGCTCAAACCCACCTGTAGACTCTCAGTGGAGGTGACTCAGATGGCGCTGTGAAACTTTGTGATACCAGAAATGCTGTGCTTCTGGCACATTTCCCTCACCTTATGGGGCTGAGAAATACAACATTTTTTGAAACTTGGAAAGATTAGGTTAAAGAAAAAGAATGCAAACCTTTTCTTTTTCTTGATGGGGAAAAATAGAAAAATTTGGGAAAATTCGAAGCATATGCAAGACTTATTTTTGTAGCACCCTTTTCATAGCTAAAGTCACTCTCTCAATTTAGGAATGTAAAGGCAACCTTATGTAATTTAGTTTGCTCAGTAAAGTGATTGGGTATGGCAAATTTCATCAAAAAAAAAAAATAGCTGGCCCAGACTGTGTTGGTCAATTTGCTAATGGAGTGAAGTTTGCAATGTGAGAGGTTTGGTGTCTTGTGAGTCTCTGAGCAGCTGGACTTCAAACTCCCCTGAAGGGAATAGAGGTAGGAGAGGGTGATGGAGGAAAAAGGACCCGTCTGGGCGGCTCATGCCTATGTACTGATGTAAGGAGACTATTCATATAGATGACCAGGAAGTATCCATTGCAACTTGCTCACAACACATAACTTGTCTTGTCCTACATTCAAGTTCCTCCCATTTTGCAGAGGGAAAAAGTGAGGCTCACATGAATAAGCTATTCATGGTTGGTGACTGAGTGTGACTTGCAGTTCACTTCTCCATAGAGATCCGCTGTCCACTGTTCAGATAGCCTGCTTCATGAATGTGTCATCATATGAGGCCTCGAGGGACACTTTGCAGCTGGAGGAAGGACTCAGTGGGCCTGAGTGCGTCATGTGCCCCATAGACATTCAAGCCAGGATCCTGGTGGTAGTGTAAGGATTGCAGACCAGAGGAACTAGGGACACAGGTGGGTGCTGGGGGCAGGTGACCTGGAGGGCTTTTTTTTTTTTTTTTTTTTTTTTTTTTTTTTTTTTTTTTTTTACTGGAGGTCACCAAACAGAGCACATGGCATACAGAGAGTTAGGAAGAAAATCCCTTCCTAGCAGAGGGTGCATGTGCCCTCCACAGACAGAAAGAACCAGCACAGACAGGGTGTAAAGTGACTGCCCCGGTGTCAGCAGATGCAGTCCTGACCCCCAAGGATACTCTTTACCTCCAGAACACAGTTTCAGCTATAGCATCTTGCTCATTCCATCCTGTAGTACCTCCTGTGGTTTCTGAGAAGGGTGGCCCCTGGATCACTGCCCCTCCTTTCCTGGAACCCCACTCTCTTAGGGCACTAGATAGTTTATCTCCTTTCTGGCTGCCTGTGCCTGCCCTGGCCCTTTGCCACATTCCCCTCCCTGTAGGTCCCCTCTCCAGCACAGGTTTCTGGGCCCTTCTAGGAGGAGAAGCTGGTTTCCTGGACGACCATGGGTGGGGGGAACAGGGGAACCATGGGGAGAGGGAGGCTGATATCCCTGCAGCTGAGGGCTTAGAGGGAGCATATGCCATCCCTGCTGCCCTGTGAATTATTCAGCGGCCGTGAGCACTGACTCACTCTCGTCTGCCGGCTTCTCCAGAACCTTCCTGCTGTTTCCTCCTTGGCAAGCCCACCGCAGCCTCTGTCTTTGGAGGCTTAAAAATCCCTTAAAAATCTGGGTCCCTTTCCTCAATCCATCCATCTCTGGGCTTCTTTGACTCTCTTCCCCCCTTTGAGTGATACTTCTGTCTCTCCTGGAAGTCACTATGGTTCTTATTCTTCCGTGTCCAGTGCCATGTGGAAATCCTGAGATGGACCAACACCTTAGTGCAGCAAGGTCAGTCAGGTTTGATCTGGACTTTGATGCAGAGCCTGAACTCTTGGGTCTCAAAATGGCCCTTAGATGAGGGACAAGGCTCATTCCCATGGCTGCAAGGGTACTGGGGAAAGCTGGGGAGGCTGGCTTGCAGGTTTTTTTTTTTAAATAACTTTATTTAAACACCTTGATTACAAATATGATTGTAGTTGGGTTTCAGTCATATAAAGAACATCCCCTTCACCAGGTCAACATTCCCATCACCAATGTCCCAAATCTCCCTCCTCTCCTCTCCACACCTGTCCTGTAGACAGGTTTTCTACTGCTTGCAGGTTCTTACACACACACACACACACACGCACACACACACACGCACACACACACACACACAGATTTTTGGACCATACCCAGTTGTGTTCAGGACTGGAGGAATGGTACAGGAGGAATGGAGTTTGTCTTGCACGTGGCCAACTGGTTCCATTTCTAGCACCCCATATGGTCTCCCAGCAGCTCCAAGAGAGATTACTGAGAATAGAGGCAAGAGTAAACCTTGAAGACCATTGGGTGTAGATCAAATCCAAAAGAAATAAAGAATAATAAAGAAGGACCCAGAGTCTTTAAGGGAGACCGAGAGTCCAGGGATGGGGTACTGTGAAGCTACTGTCTGATCACTGTAGTGCACCCCCATATTAATACAGACATGGCTCTGTGATGGCTCCAAGTGTCTCCAAGTTGCTCATGGCAGAAGATAAAGAGAGCAAGGGGAAGCTGAGCCTCCCTTGCTCACTCAGCTCACCCCAGAAACGCGTGGATGTGTGTGTGCTGCAAGGGGCATGTGCCTGGGTAGAGACAGGTGTGTACTGGGGTGAACACGTGTGTCCTGTGAGTATGGACTGCAATAGCAGTCTGATGACCCCTGTTGCCGACAGCCAGTGTCTTTTGACAGTTTCTTCTTCGTGGGTTTTGAGAGCCTTCCATGGGAGAGAGTGGGACACGAAGCAGACGGAAAAACAGAAATATTATAGTAGAAATGAATGGGGACTTGCATCTATGAAGACGAAGACAAATTTATTGATTCTGCTGAGTGGCTTTATAAAGTTGACTCTGGAATGCAGAGTAATTTTCTTGGGGGATCAAAGAAGATGGGAGCTGGTTGGAGGAGCACAATGGAAAAGGCTAGCTAAAATCTACATAATTAAAGAACCAGATACTGAGGGTGAAAAGGAGTTTGTTGTGGGTTGGTTTTTGTTTTGGGTAAAGCAGAGGGAGCTAGGTAATTTTCAGAGAAGTGGGAAATTCTTTGAGTAAGCAGACTAGTAAGTATCAGGGAAGAGAGAAAATGTTTTAGAGTTTGGGGGAAAAACTGAAAATTGCTTTCATCCTGAGCTGAGTTTTGGGAAAAACTGACCTTGGTGCTGGGATGGCGCAGATCAGAGAGACTGGTCAATTAAGGAACTTTTGGTGGGAGTTTTGATACTGTCCTCCCTTGTTAGAAAGAGAAAAATACTGAGGCCTGATTTCTAATGGTCAAAAATAAAGAGAGATATAGTCACAACCACGTTAGAATTAAAATGCCATACAATCCATGCAAAAAGATCAACTGGTTGACTTCTCTTAGGCAGGCCTTTTTGACAAAATAATTCCTTCTCAGGAATGCAGTACACTTAGGAAGGCTAAGGAGTGCTTCTGGTGTCTGCTTTTCCTGAGTGGGGTGTGATAGACCCCCTCTCTCCTTTCCCATCTGCGTCCATACTCCACTTTAAAAGCCGCTTCTGTGTTCCAGGCATTATGTTGCAATTTGTATAACTGCCACTAGGGGGACCGTGAGGTCCGGGGAGAGTTACCTTGAACAAAAAGTGCCTTGGTTGTGGGTAACTATGGATGGGGACACTCTTTTCAAATCTGGGCATTGCAAAAACCAAACAAAACTAAACCTGAAACCACGTGGATATGGATGTCTGTACAATGTCTGTACACATGTGGATTCTGTGCTTGGACAATAGATTGCATTAAGTAAAGCATAGCTTACTTATCTTGAAAGCTGATATATAAAAGGTGATGGCTAATTTAGAGCTAGATGTAGAAAGACCCAAACATTTAGGTAAATAAGACTTTCTCATTAGGTCTGAGCTGCTAACAATTAAGCTTAATTTTATTTTGACACTTAGCTTCCCTTATTCTCAGGGCAATTTAATTTTGGCTTCTTTGAGGCTTGTCTGTGCCTCTAAGACCTCAGGGGTGAGCTGGTTGTGGTGTTCAAGCCCTCTGTGCTTCCTTGGCTTTAACTGCCCTGGAGAAAAAACCTTATCTGTGATTGCTTTCTGTAAATCCTGGGAAGGCCTTTGGTCTCCTTTTGTCTATGCTCCCGCCCTCCATCTCCTTGCTTTCTCAGCAAACACAAAGAATAGAATAATGCTATGGGACTACGTTTCCCTGGGCACCTCCCCAAGCCCCCTCAAGAACAACTTTTCCTCACCCTGATCCTCCCTGGCCAAACTTGCCAGCCTCGGGAGCTGGGTCTTGTCTGAAACCCCAGCTGGCTTCTAATTCTCCAGGTTGTTGTTTAGTCTTAGGTCTCTGGAGTGCTTTGGCTCATGGTATCCTGCAAAGTAAAAACCTACGAGTTGTGAGACCGCCTCAGACATCACATTTCTAAACCTTATGCAGCTGGATCAGAAGAAGCAGGGTAGCAATGAAGAAATCATACCAAGCCAGTCAGGAAAGGATAATCATGGTGTTGGTGGCCTTTTGCCTCAAGCTCTCTCTCTCAGCCAAAATGCCAGAACTCTTCCTTCTTTATTAAAACCAATTCCCAATACCAGGAAGGGGCAGGTTGAGAGAGACAGATTTCTGTCCAGTGGGCTTTTACATATCAAAGGAAGAGGTTTTAAGAAGGAGGAAATTGGGGAAAACACCTTTGTTTGGGGTTGGTAACTAGATTTCATCTTACACCACCCTGCCTTTTATAAGAGTCAGTTATCTCACACTTAGTTTTTTTTTTTTTTTTTTTTTCAGTCTATGGCATGGCATTTTTTACAAACAGAAAGCACATAGTTTTCTTTAAGAGATAGAGGACAAGTCCTAGCTAGTGGGGTGCAGGAATATGAGGAGACAAGTTAGAAACCCTACTCCTTCCTGGAGAACTGTAGGGAAGAAGCTAGAAGTGAGATGAGAGAGGGAAGAACTGGGCCCAAAGTTCAGTTTAGCTGAATTAAACTCAATGTTTGCTAACACCCCCCAAGTTCCAGGCTTAGTATAAAGGCTGAAAAAAATCACAGCGTGACCAGTCTCCTAAGTTGAGGAGTGCAGGGTAAAATGAAAATGTGTGGAGGCCTTGTTAGATGATTTTGAAAAACTTCAGGATATGGCAGTACTATAAGTCAAGGGCAGGAGATACGGGAATAGGCTGTGTGCTAAGGTGCCTGAGGACCCCGTGGAACAGTGTAAGAGAAGCATGAAAGGATGACCTGGGTGTAGGTGGCCTCTTTAGGGGACACTGAGGCAGAAGTGAGAGGGAGACTGTAGCAGGAAAGTGGAGAAACCAAAGAAAACAAATGTCAAAGTTAAATTTGCCTGGTGACAACAGCTTTCCTCAGGACCAAGCTTTCCCTAGCACCAAGTGAGCCAGGCTTCTGGGTGTTTGAGAAGATCCTGGGGGCAGGAGAGGAAGAGATGACCACCCCACACCCCAAGGTCCCTTGGAGGAGGATCTTTAGTAGTGGACATTTTGTGTTGGTGGGGACCTGTGCTCACAGGTATGGCCCATTCGGAAGCTGAGTTGGTACTGAGCAGACGCTAGCCTGAGTAGAATGTAATTGTTCTGCATCGTCCTGCCAGCCCCCACCCCTGCCTCCTGCTGTAATCACGACTCCAGTGCTGGTCCTCCTGGGGGCTAGTTATTTCCTCCACTGCCATCGTGAGCAGGGGCCAGGCCCGGGCTGATTAGCTCTCCAGGGCCGTGGCTGTGGCCAGACTGCCTGAAGTCGCTGCCTAAGCAGCCTGGCGCTGTCCCATTCGTCACTGGCCTTCACACTCACGTCGTGACCTGCTTGGAGTTGGGGAGAACTGGTCCCGGACGACCAATGTGGAGTTCCAATTTAAAATTTCCGTCCATTTACCGGGGAATCACCCCTAAAGAACACCATTTACGGAGCTGACAAAGGCCAAATTAGATTTTAGATTCTGCTGCTGTACGATTGACAGGTGGGGGATGGAAGAGCAGGCAGGAAGCGGCCAGCTCTGCTCCTCATTCGCATCTGCAGAAAGAAGATAGCCCCTTGGCCATGCCTGCACACCCCCACTCGTTTCTGCAGCAGTCTCTGTCCCATACCTGCTATCACATCTTGGGTGCTGGCCTTTGGACCACCACCCTCTGTTTCTTGTTGCCATCATTCCTTGCCCCTAGCCCCTTGTTCTTGTTCTTTTGGGGACTCTGCCTCATTCTGTTCTTTTTGATAGCTGATATATTGAAAAAGCCAGGAGAGAAGGAGGGAGGTGGGGGGAATAATAGGGAGAGTAAATAAAGTTAAAAAGTTACTAATTTCTGTCATCAGAAATTAGTATGGGGCAGGCATAATATACAGGCTCATTTTATTATATTTGGGTTGTAGCTATAGGAGCTCAGGACCTAGTCCTGGCACTGTACTCAGAGTGACCCCTGGTGGTGCTCTGAAGATCCTATGAAGTGCCAGGATTCGACCAGGGACACCCACATATCTTACCTCCTCTTCTGTCTCTCCAGATCCAGATCATATGTTTTTACAGAGGTCATGTCAGTGTCTCTACAAGGTTTTGAACTTCTCTTGGTGATGCTCATCAGACATATTATTCAGAACTCAGCTAACAATGCTCAGAGTCCACCAAGGCTTTTTCCTGGCAGTGCTTGGTGGAGTGCACGCAATGCCCAGGTATTGAACTCAACTTCGTAAGTGCTAAGTAAGGCCATGATCTATTTTCCCACCCCAGACCCCAATGCTATTTTATTTTCTCCCTAAAAAATGGGAGAACTCTAAAAAGGGGAACTGTTTCACTGAGGTTGGGAAGATGAGGCAAAACCAGCTATGAGAGAGGAAGGAGGAAATCAACGGGGATGAAGAATCAAGGCTAGCTCCCCATGACCCTGTGACTGTTTCTTA
The DNA here is from genome assembly GCA_004027635.1 of Crocidura indochinensis. Lineage (NCBI taxonomy): Eukaryota > Metazoa > Chordata > Mammalia > Eulipotyphla > Soricidae > Crocidura > Crocidura indochinensis. Next base: position 8,038 of record PVKC010013490.1, on the reverse strand, counting down.
TTCACACACTCTCTGTGGCCTGGTGGTGGGAGGAGTGTGTGGCTACTTGGTCTTAGGTTAGGGTTTGAAGCATGAAATCATGTGACTGTTTTTGGCTAATGGATGTTAGAGCCAATGGGCTTCAAGTAGAGGCTTGAATAGTGCTGGAAAAGTATGGCTAGTTCTTTCTCTGTTCCACAGAAGGACAGATCCCAGACATCTCTGAAGACTCTAAACTCAACTCCTGGTCTGGTATCCAACTCAGCAGAGCCTGAAGATGAGCAGAGTTCTGTCAACACTAAGTGACACCCTGGTGGTGATATTGGTGGTTGGATTCAAGCCTGGGGTCTTGGTGGCTATGGGGGGGGCATGTGAAGAAGGGCCAGATAGGTAGGTGGGGCTCCTTAGGGTAGCATCTATTTAGGTGTAAGTAAGGGCTATTGCACCTATTGTAGAGAAGGGAGAACAGCCAAGAATAAAAATGATGCCAGAGATAGGATGTGATGTGAGTGGGGGAGCATGGGAATCATTGGGCCTATATCTGTTGAGGAACTGTGAGTCTTTGTCATAGGGTCTTTGTGAAATGGGGCCTTCAGGGCCTATCTTGAAGCCTGAGATGCTGAGGTCCCCCACTACTTCTTTCCCTCTCCAGGACTCCTCAGGGGACTATTATCCTCTGCTCTTCTCTGTCCTCGAGTCTCTGAGGGCCAGCATCATCCCCACTTGCCCTATCTCCCCTTGTTCCACTTCTCTTCCACTTCAGTTCCTGACCTTTAGACTCCAAACCTGCTGACCTCCTCCCTCCCATAGGGTCAGGAGTGCTGAGGACAATTATCTTTCAGGTAAACTCAGAGTATGGGTTTTAGCATCTGATTGTCTCAAGTCTAAATCCCAACTCTGATGCTGTACTAACTGGGCCTTTACCCTACTACCAAGATCACAGCTCACTCTGTCTCCCTGTCAAGGGTCCCTATTGCTGACCAAATCTCCTACCTCCTACCAGACAGATAGTAGAAGGGGTAAGGCACTTGCATTCGGCCAGATTGGGTTCCATATCTGATACTGTATATGGTCCCCTAAGCTCTGCCAGGAGTGACTTCTGAGTATAGAGCCAAGAGTAAGTTCTAAACACAGAAGGGAATGACACCAAAAACACCAAGTAAATAAATAAATAAATAAATCCCAAATAGGCCTTCTCCTTCTCCCAACCCATCTTCCCCTCATACTTAAGCTCTGCAAACCACCATGTGTATCTGTGCTGTGTAGGTCAAGGTCAACAGGCAGGCCTCCTCAGTCTCCTTCAGCAGTCTTAGTGTTCTTAGGTAAGGGGAGGGGGTCCCCTAGGGAGCCTTATAACCTATCTCTCCACATTACCCCAGCTCTAAGACTCTCTCCCTCAGTCAGACTCCTACATCTTTCTTCATCCATAGTCTCTTGGAGCTGAAGCAGCAGGCACTTGGGCCCTGACAATGGGTGACTGGGAAGTAATAAAACCTGTGATCTAAAGAAGTTGTTCTGTCCCTAATCATAAAGTATCCCCAAAGCATGAAGGCTGAACTCCCTTTATGGGCACAGGATCTGGGACTGATAAAGCTCTAACTGGACCCACAGAAGACTGGAGCCCCTGAGAAGAGGAGGAGCTGCAAAGGAAAGGAATAGCTGTGAGAAGAGCATGTAAGCGACCAGAGTCCACAGTACCTGCCACTAGACAGAACCTCTAGACATAGACTCTTACTTGCTTGGAAAGACCAAGTGGGGTTGTTGGGCCAAAACTTATAACACCAACTTTGCAAATGCTAATGGGGCATGTTTCCATTCTGGGGAGGTAGAATCTTGACTTGACCTGTGACCCAGAGGCTCTTTCCTATACTTTATGGGCTTCCCTCTGCTCTCCCTCTGGAGGAGCTCATGTTCTATCTTAAATGTGTTCTCTGTCCCCCTGTCTCTAGGCTACCACCTCCCTCATCCCCCACTTCTCCCACGGACATTATTTGTGGAACTCCTGGAGACCAATATCTTTTGGGGACTGCCACTCCAGTCACCTACGACAATTTAACACCTTGTCTTCTTCCCCCTCTGGTTTAAATCCTTAGCAGCACATTTGCTTCAGCTTTTAGTGAGGAAAAGCCTCTCAGGCCCCCTCACTGCCTGCCCTGTGGGTGTGAAACCAACACTTTCCATAGACCCCTTCCATTTCCTGCTCCTTCCTCACCATCCTGCCTCACCGCCTCCATCCTGGCACCTTCTCCAGTCTCTGCCTGAATCAATCCTGTGAGAGCCTTCCATGACCCACTTACCAAACCCACGGGCACATCACAGAGTTACTGGGCAGCATGGACTCCTCTAGCTCCTTGCTCTCAGCAAACTCTCCTCAGTATTTCTATCTCTGCCTTTTCAAGGTTCCTTTCTCCACTGACCCCTCTTAGCTTCCTGCTGCTTCTCCTGCAGTTCCCTTATGGGGTGAATCCTTGGGTAGTCCTGGTCACTATTTGGGGAACCATATTCTCACCACACTACACTAACCAGAATGGAATCCTTACATTTTCTTCAAATCTACCTGTAGCCCAGAGCATGTAAGTGACCCAAACCCAGTCAGCTGGCAGCTGACAGGGGTCTTCAAAGATCCCATGCTCACCTGAGCCTTGCATGATCTGTTCCAAATGGCTGGGGTATTCTAGAACAATGTCCAGTAGACACCTCAGCTCCTACAACATGGAAGCCAGGCTCTTCAAGTGACACCTCCTCTACACAATGGAAACCTCCACTCTCATCCCCTGCATATTCAGGACCATCACCACCTACCTTGAACATTTTGAACCTTCAATTTCCTCCTCTGCACATTTCGGACTTTTACCCCTACCTCCACCTATCTCTCCCCTCCTCTTCTCCCTATCTCCACCCGGCACATCCAGGACCTCTAACCTTCTACTCTGCACAATCTACGGCTCCCCACTTTCCTGGGGACTCTGTGAGAGCATGAGCATCTGTGTGGGTGTTGGGAACCACAGAGAGAAAACACTAAGCAGAGCCAGGTAGGTCCCCTAAACTTCTTGCCCAACTCCCCTCCCCCTGCACCTCTGAAAACAGCTCTGCTGAGCCTTTTGTTCTATTGACAGGAGGCGAAGCAGCTACAAGCGCCTTAATCACCTCTCCACAAACATGGGAAGCCTCATTAATCCCGGTGAGTGGATGATCTATTGTTCCCAGCTCGGATCTCTGGTGGACCGCCCTCCCGCCTTCCTCTGCAGAGGTAGAGGCCCCTTCTGTGGGCAGAGAGATCCCCCTTCCCCCTTTTACAGTTAACCCACTTGCCTTCACCTTGGGAACTGTGCTTCTGCCATGGTTCTTGGGAAGCAGGGAAGCCTTTCTTCTGACTGAGATTGGGACCATCCTCTAGAGATGAGTGCTTGCCCACCAGCAGGGACATGGGACCATGTAATCATATCCAGTGCTGGGAGTGGTGGTGGACAGCAGTATATGTGAACGTGTGTATGTATGCTTCTGTGTAAATTTATGCATGTTTGAAGTGTGTGTATGTATGTGTGTCTGTGTATGTTAGCATATGCATGTATGTTTGTATAGGCATGAAACTGTATGTGTGTGTTAGCATGCATGTCTGAATGCTTTTGTGACTGGGTAGATAGAGTATGTGAGTGTTATGCATGTTTGTGCACATATATGAGGGATGAAGTTTATCACTTTGGGGCTCACGTGAGTAAAAACCTATTTGGGCACTTGAAGGAGTGAGTTGGGGCTCCTTCAGAGAGTTTCAGGCCTTGTTCTCACCAGTGAGTTTCTGGGTGGGGAGTGGGGCCTCTTCAAGTGCTATGTGGAAAAGAGAGGGCCCTGTGCTGACTGATTGGTCTTTCTCTGTGACAGAAACTTCCCTCCTCTAACCCTCCAGGGAGCTCGTGGTGGTGGAGTAGGGTGCCCACACACACCTCTTTGGCAGAACCTTTTGAGCTTCTTAGAAGCAAGATAAAGTATCTTCAGCACTGCTCTCAAATTTCATCTTTTTCTTAGTGGCTTGGAGTAAAGGTCAAGAATTTTGGGTCCTCCTGGGTTTGCTTTTTGACTTATAAGAACCTGGGCAAATTGCTTTACTTCTCTGACCTTTTGTGCAATGAAGGAACTGGCCCCCAATAGAAATAAATTTTATTTCCTAGGTCACATGGTGAAAGCTGGAGACTTGGCTTGAAGAGGTTCAGGAAGGTATCCAGGTCAAGAAGAGAGAGAGTGTCCATGACTGACAGTGATGTCATGGTTAGAGGATGCTGGGGTGGAGCGGCACATCTGTATTTTCCATACTCAGATCACATGCTTGTTGTCTACAGGTCGAACTTCTCCATCAAAGCTGTTCTGTGGGGCCGGAGATAGAATGGAGAGCATTTGCCTTGCATGCAGAAGAATGGTGGTTCAAATCCTGGCATCCGATATGGTTCCCCAAGCCTGCCAGGAGCAATTTCTGAGTATAGAGCCAGGAGTAACCCCTGAGTGCTACCGGGTGTGACCCAAAAGCCAAAAAAAAAAAAAAAGCTGTTCTGTGTAATAAATGTCCTTCTAAACATTCATTAGCAATTACACAGAGCCAGACATTAGTCTCTGAAAGGCTCCAGTTACCAGAAGTTACCAGACCTCAGTATTATTCAGGTTTGAAAGGAAGGAAAGGGGCCGGGCGGTGGCGCTGGAGGTAAGGTGCCTGTCTTACCGCGCTAGCCTTGGACGGACCGCGGTTCGATCCCCCGTGCCCCATATGGTCCCCCAGGCCAGGGGCGACTTCTGAGCACATAGCCAGGAGTAACCTCTGAGCATCACTGGGTGTGGCCCAAAAACCAAAAAAAAAAAAAAAAAGAAAGGAAGGAAGGAAAACTTTGGCTCCTGGAAGCAGAATCCACATTGGGAAGCATGTGATGGGCAATGAAATGATGCTTGGGAAGAGTCAGATAGCCTACACCGTGGGCTCTGCAAGCAGGTAGGCAGGGCAGGAGACTTGTGAGTCCCTGACCTGGACTCACAAGGGTGGGAAGTTGGGTATGGCCTGGGAAGTGAGCTTCACAATCGCTCTGTGCATAGCAGCAGTGAGGCTGGGCCATAGATTCTTTTCTAGGAACTTCTGACCACTCCAGCTCAGGCCCGGGCTGCACTGATCTCACTCCTAGTAGATCTCATTCCTGAATAGAGGAATTGGGCAGAAAATTAAAACAGGAGAATTAGACTGGGTTTAAGGCTGCCTTGGGGTTGTAGCCTTGAGAGTGGAGGGGGGTTTTCTGGAGGCTGCGTGAAGCCTGAGGTGATTGCAGGTGGCAAGGTTCGGAGGTGTGAAAGTAGAGGAAGGTGAGGAGGGAGCCCCATTCCTAGGATGGTGGGTTTTTTTTGAAACATCTGTCATGTGTTCCAATGTTTTCTAGCTTGCAGGAAATTTTAATTGATCAAGTTCATAGGCACGGAGCTTATCAACAATTAAGCTCTTGTCACAGTCTCTTCCTAAATCCATTGAAACTCAGAAGAACAGTTTAATTGTTCTTAAAATTTATTGTCTGCTAACTCAATCAAGGTTCTTTTAGTAATGTAATTGTTTCTGAATGTAGGAACTCCTCGCTCAACAAAAGTGCCAGAAAATGAAGCCAATAGTTGACAAAATTTTATTCTGTACCCAGCAGGTATCTTTTTACATCTTTAGACAATGATCCATTTTCTAGACTTAAGCCCTAAGTAGCAGACAGACCTGGGTACAAGGCAGGCCTTTTCTCAGTCCACCATAAAGTCTCATACTTATTGTGTGGCCTTGGGCAAATAATTCAAGCTGTTTGCACTTCAGTTACCATCTATAAAATGGGCATATATCTATTTTTTAGGTTGGCTTAAGAATTAGGCATATATATACACAACAGAAAAGGGCTTTCCCTCTATAAAGTGCTCAATAGAGGGCAGCTATTATTATTGCATTGTTGAAGTAAACACACAGTCACAGTCACATGTAACTATAGCAATACATGACTACAGTAAGACCAGGAGACAACAGCATAAATATAGCAGCACACAGAATAGTAATACAATTATAGTTCTACACACAAGAGCAGAAACAGTTACATGGGTACAAGTAGCACATAGAACAATGTAATTGCAGTTTCATCTGTACCTAATAACTTTTAGGTACACCAAGGTACATAAATAACAAATAAAGTAACTGGAGCTATAGTGCCAAGATCTGGTATCACACAGTGACAGTAAGATAAATGTTAGAGTAATATAGAGATACATTTAGTTAGATACAATAAAAATAGGCACCATAAGTCACAACTAGAGTGACTTCCCTATAAAGGAGAGATAACCATGGTAATACATGGATCCTGTACCGTGGCCACAATTTCTTAGCAGACTTGTGCCTGTACATACAATAACAGGTTGACAGAGTAATATACAGCTGCAGACCTGATACAGACAGGCACTCTTGCCTCCAGCATTCTCTGCAGCTGGAGTTCTTTTCTTTTTTGTGTAAAAGCTTTTTCTGAGACTCTTGTGAAAGCCACTGACACTCTTAGGAAAAAAATATAACCCAAACCTTCCTAAATGCATTTATGAGTGGAAAAATTCTGTAACCCTGTAGCCTGGGCTCAGGTCCAATATTGAATGTTTAGGTGTGCCAGATTCAAGTACTAGAGAATCGGAGCAAGGAGAAATAGTCTCTCAAGAGAGAAAAGCCTTCAGTCCTCAGGGAGGTGGATTCCAAACTAGTGCCGCAGTCTGTTTCTGCTCCAATGCACTCTGTTCTGATTTGCTTTTAGGGGACCCTTTCCTCCATCCACCTGGAATAGAGACTCATCTCCTTGTGAGTGTGTTTTTTGTTTTATTTTTTATATTTAATTAAAGGGCTGTGATTACAAAGTTTATGATAGATGAGTTTTAGACTTACAATAACCCAACTGCAATCCCACCACTTATCAGCTGTCATCCACCAGTGTTTCCTTGCTCCCTCCTGCTACTGCCCTCCTCCACCCCATCACCCCACTTGCCACTTTGACAGGCACATTTCAAAGTTCAGTAGTTGTAGTTGAGAGCTATTGCTTCCAATGTTGTTGAGTCTGTGCTTTGGTTATACTACTGTTTCAATCTCCCACATTCCCAATATTCCTGAGATAATTGGTTCCTATTTTCCCCATTACTTCCTTTCATCATCTTTTTTCCTATTACCTTAATTTATTTTTCTGTAATTGTTCATTTCTCTATGAACTGTGGTTTTGAAATCCAGCTACTTGTATTTGCTAATCTTGCCTCTAATGAGAAGATCAGCTTTGTCTGTACGAGAGTATTTTTACTCAATATTCTGTGAATCTCTCCAAGGACATTTACAAATCTCTAGGTAATTGTATATGGAGATGTTGTCCACTGGAGCTAAACAGACAGACATCTGCACAATCATATTTATCTACTTTGAGGACCTGAGTACTAGCTATTGTATCAGCTATTGCTGTTGGACAAATTAGACCATGGGTCTATTTAAAAACACAGAATTGTCGGCACTCATGAGCATTGCATCAAGTGGGATTTGCAGGTCAAGTGAGATGGGCTGGGCTGGCTCGGGCTGGTCATGCTTATGTCTGTGCTCATATTTAATCTAGGATGACTTTGAAATGGAGAACCAGTTCTTTACATATATCTCTCCCATTCCTCTCATTAGATGGATTACATGGCAGTGTCAGGATTCTGAGTCAGGGAGGGAGAGAAAGAGGAAGAGAGAGATATCCAAGGCTCTTGAGGCTTTGGTTTAAACCCATGTACATTTTCTTTGGTTATATTCTGTTGGTCCATGTAAATATAAGGCTAAGGTAGGCCAGAATAAGGAATGAGGAGTCCGATGGCATTTCTTGGTGAAAGGAGCCTCTTAGTCACACAGAAAGGGTTTTTATGCAAAGATAAGCTGAAGATGCAGAAGGAGAAGATGATTATGGGATACACTTTTGTAAGCAATCAACTCCACTCACATGTCGGGTGATTTCTGGGACTTCAGCTAAAATTCCTTTTTTACACTTGAGCAGAGGTGAAAAAGTTCACTTCGCCT
>PVKC010013489.1:0-22980 GCA_004027635.1 Crocidura indochinensis | reverse complement strand
AGTAAAATGGAGAGTAAAGTTATTAGCTCTCTCCCAGGCTTTTCCTGTGAAAGCCACATACTGCGGGCCACATACCGTATTTGTTCCGTTTTTGTTTCTTCACTTCAAAATAAGATATATGCAGTGTGCATAGGAATGTTTGTAGTTTTTGTTTTTACTATAGTCCGGCCTCCAATGATCTCAGGGACAGTGAACTGGCTCCCTGTTTAAAAAGTTTGAGGAGTATTTAAAATAGAGCAGATGCTCAATGAATCAAAAATCAATGGACAAATAAATCTGGTGAGGTGGAGATCAGTGGGGCTGTGGAAAGCGAGGCCGGCGATGGCCTGCATGAATGGTCTTGCCAAATGTTTAGCAGAGTACAAGACTGGGAGCTTCTTCAAGACAAGCCCTGTGTTTTTAAATCCTTGAGGCCTCCATGTTAGAATATGAAAAAATACTGTCAGACATCGAGTCCTCATGCAACATTACAATATGTAGTCAGAGAGGAGACTGTTTATAGAGACAAACCGAATCAATTCAGGTTTCTAGCCTTTCTTTCGTGAGTGTTATGGCTGACTTTAAAAAATATCCAGCCAAAAAAAAAATATATATCCAGCCTGTTTCGCAAAAGCCCACCGTGTGCGGGGCCCAGGTGTCCAGGGCACACAGGAACAGAGCCAGACTTCACGCTCGCAGCAAATACAACGTGGAGGCTGTAAAATTCTTGAGGTGCAAAGAAGAAAATAAATGCTGAGAGAAAGGCCATTTTGTGACAACCACTGTGGATCAACAGATTGTATCAATGCTTTCCAGGGTTCTAGCTGAGTTTACACGAAGCCTAACGCGGGGGCTTGACACAGCGGGGCTTCTTCATGACTTATAATCTGAACACACTGGTTGGCACCCACCACAGCACATCTGGAATTGGTTAGACAACGTCAGGTTGTTTTTTTTTAAAGCTCATCGGCCTTGGCCCTTTCGTCTGATGCAACCTCTTCAAGCACAGCTTTGCCATGAATGACTCAAGGAGATAGTTACCCTGGGTGGTAAGTAAATTGGGACCATCTTAAGAGGATGACCCTCAAATCTGTAAATCCCTTGCTGCTTCATCTCCATCTGATGACAGGATCACACACAAATTTCAAGACCCTATGGAGGCAGTGGCAGCTCGATTTACTGGAAAGCTTGGGCAATGCTGACTGCTTCCTTGTTAGGGAATGGCCTTTAGATTGAGGTACGTTCCAGTAATTCAAGGACTAGCAGCTTTAAATTAAAACAACATTGATGCCAGATGCTCTTTCTAAACGGCTTCTTTCTTATGCAAAAGTGAGTGTACACACTTAGAGAAAGTAAAAATGAAGATGTCTTTGGCAAGACTCCTTTTCTGCCACAGCATCCCAGATACATTGAGAAGGCAGGAATATGAAACTTTCCACGGATCGGAAAATTATTGTCACGACAGACTCCCAAGAAATGCACCATCCTTCTGTTCAATAGATTGCATCACTACAGAATATTCAGGGCATTATAATTAGATGTAAAGAAATTTATATGTGTGTGTGTGTGTGTGTCTAAGAATAGTTCAGCAGGTAGGGTGTTTACTACAGAATATTCAGGGCATTATAGTGAAATGTAAAAAAATTGGTGTGTGGGTGTGTGTGTGTGTGTGTAGGAACAGTACAGTGGGTAGGACATTTGCTTTGCATATGGGTGTGTGTGTGTGTGTGTGTGTGTGTGTGTAGGAACAGTACAGTGGGTGGGACATTTGCTTTGTGTGAGGTGTGCGTGTGTGCGTGTGTGTGTGTGTGTAGGAACAGTACAGTCGGTAGGACATTTGTTTTGCATGTGGCCTCACCAGGTTCCATCCTCGTCATCCCCGATGGCTCCCCAAAATATTGCCAGAAGTAATTCCTAAGTGCAAAGCCAAGTCTAAACCTTCAGCAAAACCAAAACAACAAAAGATACTGGGCAGTTAGTTTTGAGACACTCCTTTTAAGGCTATAACTTGATGGATTAACTAATATCCTTAGATTTCAGCTCTCACCTAATAAAAACATATGGTCCTCAGAGTCAAGTAATCAAAAGTCAGTGTAAATGAGATGCAGTATTTTGCCCTGCTAGATGTTTATTATATTTGGTGTCTTAATATGGAGGAATAGAAAACTTAGCTAAATAATACTTATATAATCAGGCTCAACAAGGAGAATTGATATTGCTAACTATATACATTTCAAAATAGTAAATAACTTTGCTCAACAAATCTAATATTTCACATTAACAGCTTTTTCCCCCCACTTCACTGATGTGTAACTGTCCTCACACTTTGTTGAGGTATAACTGCATATATTTAACACAAATCATGTATGTTTATTAAATCACTAGTCCTTGATCTCTAAAGAGGGGCATTGGTGGTGGGAATGTTGCACTGGTGAAAGGAGGTGTTCTGTTTGTGACTGAAATCCAACTACAACCATGCTTGTAATCATGGTGTTTAAAGATTGTATATGCAAATAAATTAATTAATTATAAAAAGAGTTTGGGGGGGACAAAAAAGAAATTAAAAAAAAAAGAAAAATATGCACATGTGAGGCTGGAGACATAGTACAGCTTGCTTTGCACGTGGCCAACCTATTCAGACCCCCCAGCATCCCATATAATGCCTTGAGCCCCATCAAGAATGATCCCTACATACAGAGCCAAGAGATAGCCCTAAGCACTACTGGTTGTGGCCCCAAAAGAAAAAATAAAACAAAACGAAATCCCATCCCAAATCACCAAACATATATATGTATATATGTCCATGTTTTAGCCAGTGGTCCTCAAACTACGGCCCGCGGGCCACATATTGTATTTGTTCCCGTTTTGTTTCTTCTTTTTTTTTTGGGGGGGGGGGGTCACACCCGGCAGTGCTCAGGGATTCCTCCTGGCTCCATGCTCAGAAATTGCTCCTGGCAGGCACGGGGGACCATATGGGGCAACCGGATTCGAACCGATGACCTTTTGCATGAAAGGCAAACGCCTTACCTCCATGCTATCTCCCGGGCCCCTACCGTTTTGTTTCTTCACATCAAAATAAGATGTACGCAATGTGCATAGGAATTTGTTCGTAATTTTTGTTTTTACTATAGTCTGGCCCTCCAGTGGTCTGAGGGACAGTGAACTGGGCTCCTGTTTAAAAAGTTTGAGGACCCCTGTTTTAGACCTATAATGGTTTGGTATTGTGTCACGAATGTGCACTGTACAGACCATTTCCTGACATCATTGTCCAAACAGTCCCACTACACATACATAGTATTTACTCTTCATATATGTACACACATATCATTGCATTAAGTATTAAAAGTTATCTACATAGAATCTAAAGTATATGTGCATAGGTTACATGCAAGTACGACATCTTTTCATATGAAGGGTCTTCAACATCTGAGCAGTCTGGTATCTGTGGGGATCTCACAACACTGTTTTGGAAATATCGAGGGGCTGTTACATGTATATACACTGTGAAATGAATATCAGAGTAAAAGTAGGAAGCATTTCTGCCACCTCACATCATTACCTTTCTTTGTGGTAAGAACCCTTAAAGCTCTTAAAGTCTATTTTTTGAGCAGATCTTAAATACATAATATAGTGAGCACTATGCATTAGTGACATAATTTAAATCTCTGCAAGTCAGTGTTTCTCAACCTTTGTTCTGATCACGATTCCCTTCTGACCTTTTCTTTTTCCCCCGTGGTTCCTCAATTTATGCTACTTTGACCATTGACCTTTCTGAAATAGACTGAGGGCCCACAATGGGGATAGGCTCCCAGCTGAGAAATGGGTTGTAATTTCTTCATTTTGCTGAAAATTTTGTACCATCTGACCAAGATTTTCCCATTTCTTTGACCCCACCTCCTGGCAAGCATCATTGTACTCATATCATCAACTCTGATAAGCCAAATTTCCATTTTTGACTACTGGACATACGTCTTTAATGACAGCATATTCTTCCTACTACATTTACAGGCATCCAAATATTGAATGATGCTCTCTTTTGTGAAGAATTCTTTTGGTCTTGGGAAAAGTTTTATTTCATTTGTAAATGAGCAAGTGGGTTGTTTTTTGCTGGTGATCTGTTTTGTAGAAAATGGTTATCTTTTGGTCTTTTCTCAGTTATCAAGGTATGTAAACATAAAGTCCATTCTGAAGGAGATTAAATACTGCCTTACCAACAAAATATCTTTGCTGTATAAATGAGTTCTTATTGTTGTGTACACTAAATATTATTCCCCAAATGCTACTAGTTGGTGACGGTTTCCCAGAGTACAAAGAAGCAACTGCTTCATTTGAAAAACTCTTTCCCAATTTGATTACCTCAGGCAGAAGAGCAAATTTAAGCTGCCAAAATGTACAAACAATGTGACTGAGTATGCAAGTCAAAAAACTGGTGGGAGTGCTGGGATGTGGCACAGTGGTAAAAGTATGTGTGCCTCAGTGCCCTACATGTGTGATGCCTCAGGCTTGACCTGGCAGCACCAAAGGAATGTGGAGAGAGGTTAGGGCACGCAGTGAAAGCTGGCCCCACTGATCTTCCTCTCCTTGTATTCAATTCTACCTGTTGCTTAAGCTGCTGGACCAGTCGATCCTTCTCTCGCTTGAGTGCAGCTACCTCTTCTTGGGTTTTTTTCTTTGAGGAAGACAGTTCCAGAAGAGCGATGTTAGCATCCTTTTCACTAATGGCAGCCAAAAGAGCTTCTTGCCTGCAACAGGAAGAAAATGTCAAGACTTTCATTTAAGTCTTAAAAATAACCTTTGCAGTAACTATTATTTCTCATAATTTTCTGTTCTTTGGGGGGACCTATCTAGTGATGGAGAGTGGGGGAAGGGAACACTTTGATAATTATGCAAAACTTGTGCTCCAGTCCTCTGAGCTAGCTCCCTAGTTCCTGTTCTACCCCATTTTTGGGTGACGAAACTGAGATTTAAAAGGTATAGCTTGTCCACATTCATACTAGAAATAAGTGATGCAACCAGGAGTCCCATTCAGTGTCTTAAGCTCTAAATATCTTTTATCATGCTCTTGTAAAACATCTTAATATGCAGAGGTTCTAAATATAGTTGAAGTTAAACTTAAGAAATAAACAAAGTCAATGACTTTTAGTAAGAATAACCTGTCACCTACACACTTACTCAATTTAATGAATATTTTTGATAAATATTCTATGGCTTCCAGGCAAATGGAATCATAACTAAAACAAAACATTTTCGTGTATAGAGTGTGTAACAAATTGCAAATGCTAGTAAATAGGATTTGGAAGTGCAGCCATCTGTTCCTGGGGCATTTTGAACACGCAGATTTTGTTTTTTATTCTGTCATGAAAATAAGTTTACAATGCTGACTTTACTTGGCAGAAATCTGCACACTTTAATACAGCCATTTACAATTTACAGATTTCCTTGTGGTTTAGGTAACTACACTTTGGTTCATGTCCAAAAGGAGAGGAAGGCGAGATTTAGGAGGGAGATGGACGCGAGAAATGTACAAAATAATTTGAATGAAGTGGGTGAACAACTATTCTCAGACCAACATGCATTCTCTAAAATAAGATCATCTTTGTCAGTCAACAATCCATAAGACAGAGCTGATTTACAGCAACTACAGAAGTCACCTGAGCTTTTGACCTAAGGAAATAAGGAACCTGAGAACCTACTGCCCAAGTTAACCTTGCTTCTGTCTTTTGTTAAGGTAATTATGCTTCAATAAAAGTCATGTGGAAGAGGTTTAGTTAAGCCACAAACTAGAAGACTATTTTTTTTAATATTCTGATAGGGGTTTTCTTTATTCTGGAAGTGGGTAGCACAGTGGACTCTGAATAAGCAGTATTAACAAATGGAAAATACACATCGGTATATATCACAAGAATGGAGATTTGTTTAACTTGTATTTTTTTTTTACTGTAAGGGAATAAGATTTTCCTAAAACCAAACATAACTTTTTACTGTCCCACATTCTATTTAATTCTAAGAAATAGCAGATGGCTTATACCATGAAGCTCCAGTCAACACCAAAGGGATAACGCTGGTCTAAATATATCCTCTGACCACTTGAAAAAAATATGTTAAGTGGTGAAATGAGCTGAAAGGTGAAGGAGTTCAAGATGGCCCCACTATGCAGCTTCCTGTTCCTTGCTCTCATCTGTTCTCTCTTGGGAATCTTAAGACTGACAAAGCAGGAATAAGAATTGCATCTTCCCAATCAAAGGTGCTGCATTTCAATACACCAACGATTAACATCACAGTTGGCAGCCTGTGAGTCACAGAAGATGAATGAAAGAGAAAGTACTTCATTTAATTAGATTCAATGAGGAGCTGTTTACTGAATGCAAGCTACATAGGTGATGAAATTGAAATTCTATTCTGTGCTCCAGGGAAAGCATCATAATTTGAATTGATAAAATTGGTTCTATATTGTTGAGACATCTTGACTGAATTCCAAATTCTTTTATAAATGATATGCTTGGACAGCTAGTGTGGTACAGTTAATCTCTGGGGTAAAATGTCACATTCCCAAACTGCAATATGATATAACAGGTGACAATTCAGATTCTGAAATGCAAACTAAAGGATGTGACATCGAATTCCAAGTCACTGGAATAACACCTTTTAAATAAGCCACATAATTTGAAGCCCTTTTCCTTCTTATGTACAATTCAAATAGAAATTATGTCATTAATGCTATTTACTTTTTGCTGAGCACTGATAATACACTATGGACTACACAGAATCAATGAGTCTTACCCTCTAAAAATTCCCTGGCAGACTAACATACCAGTGTCTTTTTCCATTTTAAAAGTCAACTCCTGATATTGGTTTTTATATCTGCATGTGTCTAAAAAGGGCAATTTGCAGTAAAGAAAATGTTTTGATTATATATTGTACAAATACCATATGAACTCTGGGTATATTAGCTTTCAGGTTTGGGAAGACATATTGTGAATGTCTGTCATTTTGGTAAATTTGACAAGACTGGGCATGTTGAGGGTCAGATGGTCACAGACCATTTGGGAAAACTTGAAATATTACTGTGGGATAACAGCTTCTTTAAAAAAAATCCTGGAGGACAGGCAAGAATCTAGAAGCTAATATTTACTAAAGTTATAAATCTGTAGGGATAAGGAAAATTATTTCTAAATCTGACAGAAGAGATCATATAGCTGAGTTTTTACAGATTATAACTAACACAGTCTAAACTAAAAAGGTGTTAAGAATACTCTGCTTTTCAAAGGGGAAATTAATTCAGAATGGCAAATAATGCAAATTGCAAAACAATTATTTTATTAGCCATCTCACCCAATATACACTGCTTCTTTGAAAAAACTTTTCTAAAAAATCTATTAATGAAAAACCAAAAGATACAAAAAGTATGAAGAAAACAGAAATACCAGAAAAGATTCTTTTTAAATCTGGAAGTCACCCATTTTAATTTTAATATGCCACTGAAAAAGGCATGATGGGGATTAATAAATGACTTTAAAAGCTCTAGTGACTACAGGTTATCCACAAAAATGGGAAAACTTGCCGGTGGAATATTTTCTGACTCGGTTTCCCAAGAGCCCTGGGAATAAAATGAACCACAGAAAATATGAAAGGTAATATATGAATGTCACAAGCCTAAAGCAAAATAAAAACTGCATATGCTCCCAGCCAAATTTTACCTTGTTCTGTCTTTTCCTCAGAAAAAAAAGAGAACCTTTCAAAGTGATTCGAAACCCCCTGCTGCACGCCCAACATGTGAGAGCACTTGCATAACGAGTAGGCAGCAGCAGAAATCCAACTTGAAGTCATTAGAGTGGTCTGTTCACTCCGTCCCTGGTGTTTTAAAGTACCAGAACAGTTGAACCTGCCCTTTAACCCGCACATTCTAATAGAATCAAGATGGCTTTGAAAATACTCCTCTGTGGCATTTGAGCCGCAAGTAATGAGAAAGCACCTCCTCCCCGATCCCTGCCCTCCTCTGAGCAAATTTCAGGGACAGGAGGTAAATGTCCAAGGCAAACAGCTCAAAATCCTTGAGAACAACACTAGAGAGAGAAAGAGGGACAGAGTGAGAGAGCGAGAGAGAACGCTGAAATGATGGCAGCTCATCTCAAAGGAAGTCCTAAACATGTGTTCAGAAAGGAATGTGAATGAATGTTATTATGGTCTATTTTCCCATTTCCTACAACTGGGCATTTTAAATAGAATGATTTTATGTTTCTCTCCTCTGAATCTGTAACCTGAAAATCAAGAAAGAGATCAGATGAAATCAAGAAACAAGCAACTGTGCTTGGTGAAACCAGAGTCCAGAGGTAAAGCTTTGGGGGAAGGCCTGAATCCCTCAGACTCTTGTCCTGAAGTATCTTACGATCTCTTTAGATCTCCTTTATGCAGCCAACCAGTTTTCCAGCACCTCAGATTGTCCCCTGAGCAATGCTAGGAGTGATTCCCCCTCCCCTGCTGTCCCCCAAAGTTATAAAATTATACTAGGAAGTCCCCAAAGCCAGATACTGAGGAGAGTAAATTTAATAACGTTGTTAGTTCACATTGAAAGCATTTTAAATGTACTAAGTTGCAGGTCTAGAAGCGTAAATTACTTACTCATTAGTGGCAAAGACCTGGCAGCACATCTTTTAATACAAGACAAAAGTTACCAGTCACTAAGTATTTGGTGAGCAGGTAACACATGCCAGGTCATAGACAAAGTGCCACTTACATGCTAAAAGGATTTCTATGACAGGGGCTGATCATTAAGTCAAATTATGACATAACTAAATAATTAACTAATAATGTAATAATAAAAACTAAATAGGGAAAAAAAACTAAATAGGGGCTAGAGCGATAGTACAGCAGAAGGACATTTGCCTTGCATGCAGCTGACCCAGGACGGTCCTGGGTTCAATCCCCAGCATCCCATATGGTCCCCCAAGCCAGGAGCAACCTGAGTGCCATTGAGTGTGGCCCAAAAATGGGGGGGGGGTTAAAAAGAACCCAAACAAACAAAAAAAACCATCTAAATAATAATAAGTAAATCACTTATATAATTAAATAGAAATAAATTTATCTTTCCTAATTTTAAAGATTATAAACACTATAAATATCCTTATACTGGCGATAAATGTATCAAAATATCACCAATCAGGGGCTGGAGCTATAACACAGCAGATAGGGCATTTGCATTGCACACAATGAACCCGGGCTTGACCCCTGGTATCCGATAAGGTCCCCTGAGCCTACCAAGAATAATTTCTTAACATTGAGCCAGGAGTAATCCCTGAGTGCTGCTAGGGTGTGTCTCCTCCCTCCCCACAAAAACCCCAAACAAATTAAAAAACAAAAACATCAACCACGTATAAAACAATAGTACAATGGGTTAGGGTCTTGCCTTGTATGTAGCTGACCTGGGTTTGATCCTAACATCCCATTTGGTCCCTCAAGATCACCAGGATTGATTCCTGAGTGCAGAGCCAATAGTAACACCTGAGCACCACTGGGATTGCCATCCCAAACCAAAAGAAAATAAAAATAAAAAATAATTTAAGTAAAAATAAATAAACAAAAATAACAAATAAAACACAAGCCAATTGGGTCCAGGAGACTGCACATTGGCTAGGACACAGGGCTACCATGTGTCTGTCCCAGATTCAACTCCTAACATTCCAAACAGTCCTCCAAGCATTGCGACACAACCATGGAACCCTATAAGCACCATCAAGTGTGATCCTGGAGGCCTCAACGCTGCCTGGGTGCTTGGATAGTCTCAGAACCTCATGAACCATTACAGTGAATGGTGAACCTGGCTGGCTTAGAATTGGGGTCCCCAGACCTCCTGAACATCTCTTTGGATACCCTTCAAAGTAAAAATCAATAAAATGAAAAGCCAACCCATTAAATCTTTATCCAAATCATCTTCTTATGACACCATTTCTCATTTCAAGTCTGGTTTGATCCCTGACACCAAATACGGTTCCCCCAAATCTGGCTGGAATAAGCTCCGAGCGCTGCTGGGCGTGCCCCCTCCACAGAAAGGAAAATAAAGAATATTATCATGTATCTCTCCTGCCAGATAAGTATTGTTCTTGTAAAATTGATGTATCATACACACATTGATTTTCAGTAATGCACATACCAAATATGTAATGCTAGAATGCAAAGTTATTTCAATTAAAATAAAAGAAATCCTTCTTTCATAGGCAAGTCTAGGTTGCAACCCAAATCTAACTGAGAGTAATAAAGACAATTCTGAGAAAAGAATGTGTTAGAGGAGTGAATCACTGTTCACGTCAAATATTTTAGGTGGGTTAAGAAGGGAAAACAGGGTGATAGCACAGTGGGTAGAGCATTTGCCTGGCACAGGGCCAACCTAGTAAACCATATGGTCTCCCGAGCCTGCCAGGAGTGATGTGAGCACTAACTCAGGAGCCACCCTCACCCCCAAAAAACAAGTTGTGAATTCCATGGTTATCTCAAACCTGTGCTGATGAGAACTTCAGTCAAGATAAAAGTTGGAATTGCTCAACACTCATTGTAGTTTCTATATGACACCTCATTATACATGCCCATATCCAATCTACACAGATTTAGTTACTGGCATTTACTATATATATATAAATATTATTATTATTATTACTACTACTATTATTCTATAATACAATTCTTCCAGGATTTGAATTTTGGAAGCAAAATGATAAAACCTTCATGAATTATACCTGTATTTATCTTTGAATGAAAATTCTTCAAACAATTCATTTTCAGAAGTTATAAAAAGGCTTATTTCAGTTGAGATTGCCAGATATATCTTTAAAATTGGCTTTACAAACATTAGCATGTAGAATTATAATAAATTTCTATTAAACTAAATCTTACTTTTAAAATTGATTTACAATTATAATACTAAATATCCTTTCTGTTGAATTAAATTTTAATGAATGATGTTTTGAGAATCACAAGGAGGGGAAAGTACACATTTATTTCCTGTATACTGCTAACTACTGAAAAGCAACTTCCATGAAAGAGAAAAAAAATCAGAAAGAATAGTTTCAGGAAGGCCAGGACCATGAGGAAAATGATCGACTATGTTGACAATACTGATGACTATGTTGACAATTGGTTGTAGCTTAATTTCTAACATTGTCCTTTTTTTGTTCTGTTTTTTCGTTTTGGGCCACATCCAGCGGCAATCAGGGTTTACTCCAGGCTCTCCACCCAGAAATTACTCCTGGCAGGCATGGGGGTCATTTTGGGATGCTGGAGATTGAACCTTGGTCAACCATGTGCAAGGCAAACACTCTACCTGCTGTGCTATTGCTCCAATCCCCACTGTCATTTTCTTTTCTTTTTTGGGGGGGGGGGTTTTGGGCCACATCCGGCGGTGCTCAGGAGTTACTCCTGGCTCTCTGCTCAGAAATAGCTCCTGGCAGGCATAGGGGACCATATGGGACAACGGGATTCGAACCAACCACCCTTGGTACTGGATTGGCTGCCTGCAAGGCAAACGCCACTGTGCTATCTCTCCGGGCCAGTCATTTTCTTTTTAAAAGCCCACTTCATCGACAAGCTTTAGATTCTTCACAAAGAGATCAGGACAACACAATTTCCTTTATATAATACTATATCTAAAGCTTCTCTTTTGCTAAGTGTTACAACCACACACTGGCTTATTACTGTGGTGGTGGAAGGGCCAATCTATTCTCTAATTGTCTTACTACGTAAGAATTTCAGAGGATGGGCATATATTTTTGGTTGTTTGTTTTTGGATCACACCTATTTATGATGAGAGCTTCTTAGCTCTGTGTTCAGGGAGCATGCCTGATTCTTGGTGGTGCTGAAGATATAGGTAGTGGCAAGGATTGAATTGAGGTTGGCTGCATGCAAGGCACGCGCCATAAACCTTGTGTTATCTCGCTAGTCCTGCCATCTGCATTTTAAGATGCTTTCCAAGTAATTTTGAGATCCATTATTTTGCAGAAAGATGAACGAAGGGGCTGGAGCAATTGCACAGCATATAGGGCATTTGCCTTGCATGTGGCCAGCCTGGGTTTGCTCCCCAGAAACCCATATGGTCCCCAAAGCCTGCTAGGAATAATTTCTGAGCACAGAACAAGGAATAATCTGGGTACCACAGGGTGTGACCTAACCCCCCCCCCCCTAAAGATCCAAAGTTAGTGCAGTAAGGGAAAAGAAAAGACCACTATGACAATGATAGTTGGAAATGATAATTATGGACAAGAACTGGGTGCTGAAAGGAGACAAAGTGATATTCATAACATCCCTTCAGTAACATGGGGAACAAGGAAGGGAAGAAACATGGGTGGGAAGGAAAGACGGAGGGAAGGAGGGAGAAATAATATATAAAGAAAGGGAGAGATAGAGAGACAAAGAGAGAAGAGACGGAGAAAGAAAATGTGTTTTTTTTCCCCTAGAGGTAGGCAGGGGAAAGGGCAGCAGGAGGGCAGGAGGGAAACAAGGGACACTGATGGTGAGAAATGTGCACTGGTGAAGGGTCTTGCACAATGTATGACCTCAATGAAACTCAATGATGAACAACCTTGTAACTGAGAAAAAAAAACCCCACAACTGTACAATGAATAATTTCATAAACCATGACATTTAAATAAAGTAATTTTTAAAAATATAAAAAATATACATGAAAGATTCAAAGTTAGGTATTAGCTAAATTTATTCTCTATATCCTTGTCAAGACTGAAATTTTAACATTTGTATATTTGCTTTTCCTCATCTAACCCGAAGACAGTATGTAGTGGGAATGATCGGTTATTTTATGATTCTGTCCTCCACCTCCAAATCAGGCAGTGCTGGGAGACAGACAAGGCCTCTGGGGTGTTTCCATAGAAACTCAGCTCAGATGTAGGTCTGATGGGTCAGTGCTTAAGCCCGAGAGTATGTGGTAGTCCTCAGGACAACCCTAGTAGTGTTCAGGTACTTGAACTCTTGTTTTGATGAAATTCCGCTGAAAATAGTATGGCTGATTGTTTGTTACTAAACTTAGATGCCTTGTTTGTACCCAATCAGCATTTGATCCCCAGCACTATATATAATCACCCAAGCACCATCAGAAGTTAACACTGAGCCAGGAATAGTCCCTGAGTGCAGACAATTGCAGTCCCAAACAACAAGTAAAAAACAATGCTTCTGCTTTTGCAAACAAAAAGACAAGAAGGGAAGAATCGTTTTGGTCTATGAAGCAGAAACAGATCTGTGCATTCTTTAAAGCATTCTCTTTTTAACTAACTGAGAATCCCTGTCTCCCTAGACTTCAGGAGACTGAAAAGTGATCAGCAGAAAGTCAATTTCAAAGAGCTCATAGGTCTTAATAATACCCAGTTGGGGACTGAGCGATAGCACAGTGGGTAGGGTGATAAAAAAAAATGCCATGCAGAGACGATGTCTACAACTTAATTCTATCCAACAGGTTGTTTGGAAATAGTTTTACAAAACATCTCATAAAACAGTCATAGGAAAATTCCACCTATCTTTCTTTGTGGCCAGGGCCCTCACAAGATAGGTACATTTAGGATCTTCTGCTTTCTACATCTCTGCCTTTAAAAATAGCTGGCAAGCCAACGGCGTTTTTGTTGGGGATTTACTCAAATCCTATCAAAATCCCTAGTGAATTATGGCTTAAATCCGCTGATTTGTGTTGGTGATGGGTGGGTGGTGGTGGTGGGGGGGAGAACAAGGAGAACAGCTTAGCCTGGGTCTCAAGAGAAGAAGCTAAATGGTGGGTTCACAGTAACATCTGGGTATGAGATGCAGAAAGAGACTTTAACTTGTCTTTCCCAAACATATTTCACAATAATATGTCCATTCTGCCTTGTGCTTTATGGTAGAACATAAATAGAAAACTTAGAATTGAAACCTTTCTATAAAGATGGAGCACCTATAAAATAAGGCACACCTGCTATAGTTTTATCCATACTTTTATTTTCCTTTATTCATATATTTATTGTGTCCTCTTTTCTTAGGATGTCTGTTTCCCAAGGAAAACAGACACATTATTTCTCAGAACTCACACTCCAGAACCTCCATTTATAGATGTCTGTTTTAAAAATTATTGAATGCTTTATGCAATTAATCCTTGCACTCTGTCACTGTCCCATTGTTTATATAACCTTTGTCCAGTCATAGATGGATAACGTGTCCATACCAGCTGTCTACACTGTGCTACCATAGGGGCTCGCTTGCCTTCCCTTTAGTTTGCACTGCATTCCAAGGTTGTTTGCTATGACATTTGCAAAAAAGAATGCCAGTGGTATCATGACACTCATTTTCCCACTTTCTGGTACAGCCAGAGCTAATTGTGTCAGGATTTCACACACACACAAAAAAAAAACCCAGCAATTACAGGACATCAAATCTTTGGATCTGTGGTATACTGCTCGAAAAGGAGGAATTGATCCAGTAAATACATGAATTATTCAAGGTATTTTGCAAGGTTTCCATAAAAGTCGATAAAAATTCTAAGGGGGATAGGTATGAATGACTGTACACTGAGAGAGAACTGAGGACTGAAGGTCACCAAAATTTCTGGCTGGAAAAATAGATAAAAATGAATTCAGTAATTAATTAGCTATCTATACTGACAATTCAACAAAATCTGTCAAGTTTGCTATCAAATTTTGTCAAAACTTTTGACTACAGGTTTTCCTAGGTCTGGATTTAACCTCCAGTGGGGTAAATTCTGTAGAAAGTAACTGCTTTCGCTAGATGAGTTATTATCATAACTCAGGTTGGATAATTCCATCCTCTAAGCATTTCCCCTCAAGTTTTCTAGCTGCTTGTCAAATATATTTTAGGGGGAAATGCTTTTTATACAGATTCTTCCTTTGTATAAGGGGTGTGTGCTTTATAGGAGGCATAAGACTGAGAAATGTAGAATCTTTAGACTAAAAATTTCTTATAGGGGGGCCGGGCGGTGGCGCTGGAGGTAAGGCGCCTGCCTTGCCTGTGCTAACCTAGGACGGACCGCGATTCTATCCCCCAGTTTCCCATATGATCCCCTGATCCCCCGTGCCTGCCAGGAGCGACTTCTGAGCGAATAGCCAGGAGTAAGCCCTGAGCATCACCGGGTGTGACCCAAAAACCAAAAAAAAAATTTTTTTTTCTTATAAAACATAAAGATGTTATTTTTAAATACCTCTCCATAAAGGTATTACTTGTATACACAAAAAAATGTGCTTAAAAAGTCGTCAAGCTTTTTGGCTGCCAAAGCTGAATATCAAACTCCAGAACTCAAGTCTTTATGGCAGGAACTTTACACTGATGTATGCTCAAGTTCCTCTTTCATCTCTCTCTGACTATTTTCCTCTCTCAAAGCATACAGCTTTGTCCAATGCTTCAGAAATACAGGCATTTTCACATTCCTAAACACCAATCATTTAATGACACATCTTTAGCATGAACTCCATAAACTCAGCCAGTCGACTCAGCTGTCATCATGCCTAGCAGGTGCCATGCTTATAAAAATAATTCACTTTTCTAATATTCACTAGAACATTATCAGAATTTCATTTTCTGTGATTCATTATTCCATCTGATTGGAACAAAAAAAGACAAAATATTTTCTTTTATCAGTCCCAGCTGACTCAGGTTCGATAGGGGATCCCAGGATCCTGTATGGTCCCCTGAGCACCATTGTTGAGCACCATCACAAGTGATTCCCGAGTACTGTTAGGTATGGTCTCAAAACAACAAACAAACTTACAAACAAACAATAGTAAAAATTTTCACCTTAAGAATATATAAACTGGGGGGCCGGAGAGATAGCACAGCAGTTGAGCATCTGCCTTGCACGCAGACGGATTGTAGTTCGAATCCCGGCCTCCCATATGGTCCCCAGAGCCTGCCAGGAGCGATTTCTGAGCACAGAGCCAGGAGTAACCTCTTGAGCGCTGCCAGGTATGACCAAAAACAAACAAACAAACAAACAAAATATATAAATTGGGGCCAGAGAGATTGCATGGAGGTAAGGTGTTTGCCTTGCATGCAGAAGATCGGTGGTTCGAATCCTGGCATCCCATATGGTCCCCGGAGCCTGCCAGGAGCGATTTCTGATTGTAGAGCCAGGAGTAACCCCAGAGCGCTGCTGGAGTGTGATACCCCCCCCCCAAAAAAAAAAAACCAAAAAACAAAAACAAGAACAAATTAAAAAAAAAGAATATATAAACTAATCTTCTGGTCAACATTTTTTTAAAGTATATTTCATAGTTATGTGGCAAAAGATGCTAATGAATGTCCCTTAAAAATGGAAGCTTAGTGCTCGCTTCGGCAGCACATATACTAAAATTGGAACGATACAGAGAAGATCAGCATGGTCCCTGCGCAAGGATGACACACAAATTCGTGAAACGTTCCATATTTTTTATTTAAAATTGGCAAAAAAAAAAATGGAAGCTTAGAGATGGACAGACAGTACAAGAGTTAGGTGCTTACATTTTATGTATGCAGTCAACTCTGATTAGACACCAGGCATCGAATATAGACAACCCTTCCTCTACCCACCAGCACCACCATGAGTGATACCTGAGCAAACAGTCAGGAGAAAGGCCTAAGCACTGCTAAGGAGGCCCCCAAACAAAAACAACACACATGCACAACAAGAAAAGAAAAAAGTATTTCCAGCCAAATAAACCAAAGTTAGGATTAGAGTTAACAGTACACTGATAAAAAACTGAAGAGCTTTTTACAATTTAAGCTGCCCATCCCTAATAGGGGTTTATATTGGATTGGGGATTGCCAAACAACCATGTCAAATCTAGCCAAGCACATATATATATAGCAAATAAAGAACAGTTTTTAAATTTCAAATGCTTGAAAAAATGTGTAATATATTTCACAAATACTACTTGAAATTTAAATCTCAGTGTTACCAACAAAATATGAATGAAACACATTCTCACTATTTATGTATTTTCTTGTGTGTGTGGAGGGGGGAGTATTTTTGAACACAAATTGTGCTGCTCACAGTTACTGCTGGCTCTGCAATTCAGGAATTACTCCTGCTGGGGTTGGGGACCATATGAGGTGCTGAGGACTGAATCTGGGTTGTCTAAGCACAAGGTAAACTCACTGTACTATATCACTCAGGCCTTATTTCTGTATTGTTAAGCACTTTTAGAGATCAAGCAGCTCAATCCTTAGACAAATCCTGTGATTTTGAGAGAAGATATCAAGTCATATAACAAGTTACAAGAGTAAAAAAATGGGTGTGGACAAATTGAGGGGGAAATAATGGAGGGAATCAAGACCAAACAGTTTTATGATCACTAAGTAGTAATAAAAAATGATCGGACTTAAACACCAAATCCAAAGCCAATGACAACAGAATCAGTACCCAGTCTACAACTAGCTAGACACAGAGAGGACCACTTATACTAGCAGCCCGGGGGGTAAGGGTGGGGATATGGTTGCATGCTGGGAACAGGGTGGAGGGAGGACAACTTTGGTGGTGGGAATTCCCCTGATTCAATGTCAATGTACCTAAAATATTACTGTGAAAGATATGTAATCCACTTTGGTCAAAATAATAATAATAATAATAATAATAATAATAATAATAATAATAATAAACGGGTGTGGAAATGACAATATAGAAAGAAGATAGTTAAAATCATGGAAGTGCACATGGACATCAACTTCTTAGGAAAGGCAGAGAGTGCTGGCAAAAGGAAAGCAGGGAAAGAATATGATGTGATCAGACACTTTAAAGTATTTACAGACAGGAGCCCAGAGAGATAGCACAGCAGCGTTTGCCTTGCAAGCAGCCAATCCAGAACCTAAGGTGGTTGGTTCAAATCCCGGTGTCCCATATGGTCCCCCGTGCCTGCCAAGAGCAATTTCTGAGCAGATAGCCAGGAGTAACCCCTGAGCACTGCCGGGAGTGCCCCCCCCCAAAAAAAAACATATTTACAGACAAATCAAGACAAAAGAACAACAATTTTCCACTGGATTTCAATTTTGTAGTATTGCAGTTAATTTGAGAGAAGTTTTGATGCTTGGAGTAGAAGCCACACGGAAGAGAGCTGAGAAGTAAACAACAGCAAAGAAGTAGAAAGAGACCACAAATTAGTCTTTCAAGATGACAGAGCACAAAGCAGAAGCAGACTCTTAGAATAGCAAAAGACCATACAGATCATCAAGTTGTCCATGAAAAGCATTGCTTGATTTTGGTTTTATTATGTTCCATCAAGAGGACCCCCAGCCGATACTTAAACACATTTCAACACAAGGAACTCTAAGGCAGAAGATTTGTGAACATTACTCTTAGAAATTACTATATAAAATCAGTTCTGAGAGCGTCTCTTTGTAACCTCCCCAATTCTATTCCTTTGGACCATACAAATGAAATTTAATGGCTCTTCCTCAAAAAGGTCCTTAACATATTTGGAAAGGCTATTCGTCTCTTTAGTGTAAACAATAAGCCACCCAAGGCTTGGATCAGAATAATACAGTGTGTAGGGTGGGTAGGGCATTTGCTTTGGAACAAAGCTGACCCAGGTTTGATTCCCCAACATTCCATATGGCTCCTGGAACCCCCTCAGGAGTGATCCTGTCCGCAGTCAGGAGTAAGCCTAGATCACAGCTGGATATAGCCCCAAAATAAATGCAAAAAACCAAAGCAACAACATAAAAAAAACAAATTATGAACAAGGCTTAATCTAGCTCTTTCTTAAAAGTACATTAAAGTAAAAGTCATAAAAACTGTTATCTGAGTTGCCAGAATAAAGATTAAGGGCTGTGTAAATAGTCTGCATGCAGGAGGGTTAGTTTTGTATTTATTAGTTTGATTTGGGGCCCCACAAGTATAGACTGAGGGAGTCTCCTGGTAGGCTTGGGTGATCATATGTAGTGCCAGGGACTAAACTTGTCAAGCGTACCAGGCAAGTGCCTTACCCACTGTAATATTTGTACAGCTTCAGAAGACTTAGTTTTGATATCTAGTTCTACATAGGTCCCCAATAACCTCCAGGAGTGACCTTAAGCACAGAGAAGGGAGCAACCCCTGAGCACCACTGGGTTTTGGCTTCAAAACCAAAATAAAGAAAACCTAGGATCCTGTATAAATTGGCATATGAAAAGCTGATTTACTCATGAGCTAGAATAAACAAACATGAAAAACCTATAACAAAGAAAACTACAATACACTACTTCAAGAAATAAAAGAGGACACAGGAAGTGGAGACATATACTCTGTTTATGGTTTGGGTTATTTAACATCATTAAAATGATAATACTTGGGGGCCGTAGAGATAGCATGGAAGTAAGGTGTTGGCCTTACATGCAGAAGGACGGTGGTTCAAATCCCGGCATCCCATATGATCCCCTGAGCCTGCCAGGAGCTATTTCTGAGCACAGAGCCAGGATTAACCCCTGAGCACTGCCAGGTATGACCCAAAAACCAAAACCAAATAAAAAAAACCCACAAAAAATAAAATGGCAATACTTCCGAAAGCATTGTACAGATTTAATGCAATCCCTATAAGGACACCCATGACATTCTTCAAAGAAGTGGATCAAACACTCCTGAAATACATTTGGAACAAAAAATGCCTTTGAATAGGTACAGCAATCCTTAGGTTAAAGATGATAGGTGTTATCACTTTCCCCAACTTTAAATTGTACTATAAAGCAATAGACACTAAAACAGCCTGGTATTGGAATTAAGACAGACCCTCAGATCAATGGAACAGGGTTGAGTATTCAGAGACTGACCCCCATACAATTAGTTAATCTTTAATAAAGAGGCAAGAAATACAAAATAGAGGAAGGAAAGCCTCTTCAACAAGTAGTACTAGGATAACTGGTTAAAAGTAAACTCAGACCTTTCCTTAGTACCACTTACAAAAGTCAAATCAAAATGGATTAAAGACCTTGATATCAGACCTAAAGTTTCTGCACTTCAAAGGAAACAATAACCAGGATACAAAGGCTACCCACAGAATGGGGAGAACTATCCACCTAATACCCATTCTGATAAAAGGTTATTACCTAAGACACATAAGGTACTGACAGACTATAACAAGAAAAAAACAACCATATCAAAAAAGGGCAGAAAAAATAAACATACGGGGGCCGGGCGGTGGCGCTGCAGGTAAGGTGCCTGCCTTGCCTGCGGACCACGGTTCGATTCCCCGGTTCCCCATATGGTCCCCCGTGCCTGCCAGGAGCGACTTCTGAGCAAATAGCCAGGAGTAACCCCTGAGCATCACCGGGTGTGGCCCAAAAACCAAAAAAAAAATAAATAAATAAATAAACATACATTTCCTCACAGAAGAAATACAGATGGCCACAGGGACATGAAAAAATGCTCCACACCACTAATTATCAGGAAGATGCATATCAAAACAACAATGAGGTATGATAGCATACTATAATGACTGGCACACATCACAAAGAACAAGAACAACCAATACAAGTGTGGATATGGGGAGAAATGTACTCTGTTTCAGTGCTGATTGGACTGCTGTCTAGTCCAGCCCTCCTGGAAAGCAGTATGGATAATCCTCAAAAAACCAGAAATTGGGGGCCAGAGAGATAGCACGGAGGTAAGGCATTTGCCTTGCATGCAGAAGGACAGTGGTTCGAATTCCGGCATCCCATATGATCCCCTGAGCCTGCCAGGAGCTATTTCTGAGCATTGAGCTAGGAGTAACCCCTGAGCGCTGCAGGGTGTGACCCAAAAACAAAACAAAAATCACAACCGCCCCCCCCCCCCAAAAAAAAAAAAAACAGACATTGAGCTTTGAGCTCACATATGATCCAGTAATACCACTCCCAACATATACAATAGGAACACAAAAATATCATACAGGAAAGCACTCTGCATTCCTTTGTTCACTGCATCACTATTTACAATAGCCAGATTAAAAAACAACCCAGGTAGTTGACAACAGATGAGTAGATAAAGAAACTATGGTACATCTACACAATGGAATGGAATACTATGCAGTTGTTTGGAAAAATTAAGTCATGAAGTTTGCTCATACATGGATGGATATGGAGATTATTATGCTGAGTAAAATGAGTCAGAGGGAGAGGGATAGATAGAGAATAACCTCATTCACCTGTGGACTATAAGAAACATAAAAGGCAGCTTGGCAATAATATTCAGGGACAAGAGAGATGAGGTCAATAGGACCAATCCATGGTAGGAAGCTTGCAATTAGGATAGAGATGGGTCTATTAAGATAATGATAGTTGTGGGGTCCGGAGAGATAGCACAGGGGCTTTTGCCTTGCAAGCAGCTGATCCAGGACCAAAGGTGGTTGGTTCGTATCCCGGTGTCCCATATAGTCCCCTGTGCCTGCTAGGAGCTATTTCTGAGCAGACAGCCAGTAGTAACCCCTGAGCACCCCCGGGTGTGGCCCAAAAACAAAAAGACAAGGAAAAAAAACAAAAACAAAAACAAAAAAATGATAATGATAGTAACTGATCACTCAAGACAAGAACTGGGCGCTGAAAGGAGTTAAAGTGATATGCATGGCACCTCTTTATCAACAACAGCAAATCACAGTGTCAAAAAGGAAAGAAAGAGAGAAAGGCAAAATGCTTTCCTAGAGACAGGCAGGGGTGTGGAGGATAAGAGGGAAATTGGGGACATTGTGGGGGGAAAGTTGCATTGATAAAGGGTGATGATATATATATATATCCTATGACCGAAACCCAATTATGATAAATTCTGTAACCACGGTGCTTAAATAAAGCAATTAAAAAAAAAGAAAAAAGGCCACTGGTGGCAGATTTCAAAGACTATATGGTCTACCAGGATCAAACCAGGCAAACACCCTACCCACTATAGTATCATGTCGGCCCTTAAAGAATGAAATGTCCTTTATTGCCAACCCTAATTTACCAGAAGTTGCTTCATTCTGCTTCCTTGAATTCAAGTATGAACAGTCCTTGATAATATTATGCATATGTACAAATATTTAAATACCAGAGACGAAAACACCAGCTACATAATTTGAGAAAATATTTGCAGAACACACATCTGATGAATGACTGCTATCCATAGTATACAAAGAACTTTAAAATATATACTTATAAAATTACAATTTAGGTTCTGGGTTTACAATAATGCTACCATTCATGGTCTTGGAGGTACACAGTTACCTTACCACACCACAACCAGAGAGCCCACAGCCCCTATTTCTGCCTCTGAGTCACCTCCAGCCCATTTACTGTCCCAAACCTGGTTCTCTCTTTTGAACTGTCTTAATAATGAGAATGTATGAGGGAAATGGAGAGCCTGTCTAGACTACAGGCGGGGGCTGGGTGGGGAGGAGGGAGATTTGGGACAATGGTGATGGGAACGTTGCACTGGTGATGGGTGGTGTTCTTTACATGACTGAAACCCAAACACAATCATGTATGTAATCAAGGTGTTTAAAAAATATATTAAAAAATCTGGTTCTCTCATTTTGAACCCCAGTACCCAGGGTTTGTTTTTAATTGATATTGCCTATATCCTCGTTTGGTTTCCCCTGTACTCCACAGATGAGCAAAGTCATCATGTCCTGGCCGTGCTCAGGGCGTACTTTTAGCTCTTCACTCAGGAAGTCACTTCTGGAGGTGCTCAGAGGACCAAACGCTCAAATGAAAAATTGAACTGGTGTTGGCTGCATACAAGACACATGCCCTTCCCAATGTACTCTTCAGTCTCATACCTAACTTGATAGTCCATTCACCTGTCATTATATATCTGGCCTGGCTCTTGTATTAGGTACTGCAAGTGGACATAGATATGCATGACTTTTCAAATGTATGATTTTGTGTTTGGGGGTAGATACCAAGAAGTGGAATTGCTGGATCCTATGGTAGGTCTAATTCTAATTTCCTGAAAAATTTCCTCATTGCTCTCCATAGTGGCTGAGCCTAATATTATTTATACTAGCAGTAGAGATTATCTATCTATCTATCTATCTATCTATCTATCTATCTATCTATCTATCTATCTATCTATCT
>PVKC010013488.1:0-22914 GCA_004027635.1 Crocidura indochinensis | reverse complement strand
TTAACATCACTGACTCCTTCCCTCCTTCTCAACTTCCCTCCCTCCTCCCTCCCTTCCTCCCTCCCTCCCTCCCTCCTTCCCTTCAGCACCATATTCTTTGCTCTGTGCTCAGGAGTGTCCCCTAGTGGTGCTTGAGGAAACATGCGGCATCAAGGAGTTAAACTGGGTCTCCCACATGTGATGTGCCTTGCTTATTGTACTATCTCTCTGACCAAAAATTTCCCCTCTTTTTGCATTGACTCATTTTATTTATACAAGTCTATGACACCCTTAAGAAGATAATACCAGGCTCCCCCCCCCCGCAAGTGTATTTGAGTATTGCTTTTACATGGTGTATGATTTCAACTTAAGTTGTTAGTGTAATGAAATCCAATTGACAGGGCACTACAGGAGCAACTTATTTTGCCATTTTGCCTAGATCTCTGAATTTCAACTCAAATTTGAAACAGATAACTCTACACTTGTTTAATATGCCTGTAAATTTCGCAAAAATTTCTCCAGCTCTAAGCATCAATGATTTCATATTTGCCAATGTAAACAATATTTTTGCTTAATTCTTTTTTAATAATATCTTTATTTAAACACCTTGATTACAATATGATTGTAGTTGGGTTTCAGTCATGTAAAGAACACCCCCCTTTACTGGTGCAACATTCCCACCACCAATGTCCCAAATCTCCCTCCTCCCTACCCTACTTCCACCTGTACTCTATACAGGCTTTCCACTTCCCTCATTTATTCAGTAAACATGTTTTAACATCAGTTGAAAGCCAGATAATGACTTTGGACCATGGCTTATAACACCTGGTATTTGCTTCTTTTCATCCATTTTTGGTGGTCTTTGATGTATCAGAAGAACATTTACTCATATATCATTATAGCGGTCCCAAAAGATGACAGAAAGAGGACTGGAATGGTGAGTGTATGGAGCATTACTGCCCTATTTAAAGGTGAGGAAACTTAGAGAAATAGTACTTTATTTTTTCAAAGGCATGTAGGAGCAATTGTCACAGGTTGATTTTGAAGCACATATATCTTTTACTAGGTGAAATTATTGTACTAACAAGACCACAGTGAACCATGCCACATTCGCTTACCCAGTCTGAGCCTCTGTCACTATTTTTTGCCACCTACCATACGTTGTCATGCACACAGTGTAAAACATTTCCAAATTATAGTCCTTCCCAATTCTCTCTTTGACAGCCTGGTGTCAACACTCAGATCCAGGAATAGCTCTTGGAAAGTTCTTTCAGCAGTTGGGAAAATATTCTCTCCCTTCCTCCTCCTCCTCTGGCTGATTTTCAAGCCTTAAGTTATGGGTTTGGGAGTATAAAGAGTGTGAACCTGTGGGATAAAATATACTTTGGAGTGACAAAGCAGGCTACTTTTTGGAAATTGAACTCAGCAAGGATATTGCTTCTACCTTTCTGCATTTTTCTCTGACAGAGGGTAGTGGTACTTAACTTCTTTATCCAAAGAGTCAAAATAATTTTTTTTGGTTTTGGGCTACACCCAGATGTTTTCAAGCCTTACTTCTGGCTCTGCTCAGGGATCACCCTGGTGGACTCTTGGGACTGCATAGGGTATTGGGGATAGACAATGGGACAACAGTCTGAAAGGCAAGTGCCATACTCACAGTATAATCATTCCAGTCCTAGAGTCAGACAAATTACTCCTTTTTTTTTTTTTTTTTGGTTTTTGGGCCACACCCGGTGACGCTCAGGGGTTACTCCTGGCTATGCGCTCAGAAGTCGCTCCTGGCTTGGGGGACCATATGGGAAACCAGGGATCGAACCCTGGTTTATTCTAGGCTAGCGCAGGCAAGGCAGGCACCTTACCTCCAGCGCCACCGCCCGGCCCCAGACAAATTACTCTTACAGATTTAGCAGTATTATCCAAAGTTGAAGTTGCAATCCTGGTCTGGGGGTGCTCCAGTGAGGGAAAGTACTTTGAACTTTGAAGTCAGGAAGATACTTTCTTCCCACCACTGCCCTCTTATTAACTGTGTTAACTTAGTGTAGTCAGGCAATGTCTCAGGGCCTCAGTTTGTCTACCAGTAAATTAGGATAAGATTAGCTTTCTTATGAGGTTATTTAAAGCTTATATCAGATACCATAATTTAAACATGCGTATAATGAATAGTTAATAATACTTTTGCCTTTTCTCTTTATGATCTCTGTTTCTCTCTGTAATACTTCCTCTGTCAATCTCTTAGTCTTTCTATGCAATCTGGATATTTGTCTGTAAAAGAAAATGGCTCCTATTAAGAAGGGTCTAGGTGGGGCTGGAGAGATAGCATGGAGGTAAGGCATTGCCTTGCATGCAGAAGGTTGGTGGTTAGAATCCTGGCATCCCATATGATACCCCCCTCCCACAAATAAGGGTCTAGGTAAATGACTTTTGGATGTATCCATAGGTATTATGTGCTTAGAACTATAGTGACTTCTGGGATGTGGTAGAAATAAATAATAAATGGAAGATGATATCATGCAGAGTTCAGTTTTGATCAAGGCATATGTAAAGAAAATAGAAAAAATTAAAAATGATAGTAAATGGATATTGTGGAAATGTGAATAAATAATTTCTCTGTACTTTATTTGGAATGTTTCACCACATAACCAAGAAAGGGTACAGTATTTTATCAAATATGTGTCACAATTACTAATCTTGTATGATGGCTCCATGATTGACCAGTGGTATCTAATAAAAATATAATGTAAGGTCACATGTGTAATTTTGAATTTTCCTATACTTTATAAGAAAGTTAATAAAATGTCTTGGGAAATAGCTTAGAAATCAAGAGTGCATATTTTTAGAACAAATTTTAGAATTTAATTTCTAGCACTATGTCACCCCCTGGGCATTGTTGGACATTGTTCTAGAGACCCTTGAGCTCTAATAGGTATGACTCTAGTGGCTCCAGCACTACTGATACTGAGCAACTGCAGTATCCTATCCCTGGCCCTATCATTGAACTGTTTAGGCTGGCCTAACATCACTGGAATTGCTTCCCATTGCCTCATTAAGAGGTCATGAGTTAAAAAAGTACTATTTATTTAGTCCATTATCTAAAAAAATTCATTGAATTGGTATTCATTATAATAATATCAGTGTGATATTTGACTTACAGCTTATATTGTCTTCAAACTGTGGTGTGTATTTTACACTTATAGTATTATATATCAATTTTGACAAATCACATATCCAGTGACTTTTTGCCACCTTAGTGACCAGTACCTCACATTTTGGACAATAGAAAGCTAGGTTTATCTTTTATTTTTTTTTTGTGTGTGTATAAATATTCAGACTAACTTCTGTATCTATGGCATACTTTATGACTACTCACATTTTGATACTTTTCGTACATGAATTTACTTCCATATTCATACTTCTACAAAAGCCAGCTTATCTCTTATACCTTTCTGACCAATGCTTAATTGATCTGTCCTCATTTTACTATATATTTCTTATAGGTTTCCCATATGCCCTCTCCCGTCACTTTCCATTGCTGAAATCTCACTGAATTGCCTATTGCAGGAAACTTGCTCATGATGCACCAGGTAATTATTCATCTCAACTCTGGTGTAGCTTCAGGGTCTCCTGGCAGGCTGCCTTTGGTCCTGAGCAGCCCATTTAATGATCAGATGCTGAGGAATTGGAACCAGTTAAAAGAGGAGCGGCAGAGAGGTAACAAGTTGCGGGAGTCAGATTTATGTGAGATTGGGAAAGATGAACCTGGTGAGTCTATCGAGAAGACTGAGCCAGGTGAAGTGTTCAGTCTGTAGCAGACACATAAAAGGATAGGCTGAGGACATCCAATTATTTTCATTAGCCAGGAAGTGGGGGCTTGTACTCTGGCAGGACACAGATCATGCAAGAAACAAATGTCGGCTATGTGGAGACAGACATGGCTCTGTCCAAACTACTCTCTCTTCTCAGAAACTGTGACAAATCATCACAACCCCCGCCCCCCAAGAGCTGCCAGTGTTGGTGTGGATGTGGAGAGAAAATGACTTTTATTCAGTGCTGGTAAGACTGTCTATAAAGGTCCAGTCTTTATGGAAAACAATATGAATATTCTTCAAAAAGCTAGACATTGAGCTTTTATGTGACCTAGCATTACCACTATTAGGGATATATTCCAGGAATACAAAAACACAATACAAAAAATGCCCTCTGTACGCCTATGTTAAATGCAGCACTATTTTCTACTTAAGTGCAGCCAAAATCTGGAAGTAATCCAGGTGTCCAACAACAGATGAGTGGCTAAAGAAAGTGTGGTGTATCTACAAGATGGAATACAAGTCAGTAAAATGAAGTCATGAAATTTGTCTATAGATGGATGGAAATGGAGACTATTATGTTGAGTGAAATGAGCTAGAGAAAAAGGGATCAACATAGAATAATCTCACTCATTTGTGGGATATAAGAAAAACAAGAGGTAGTATGGTAATAGTACTCAGAGACAACAGAGACAATGGTCAGGAATTCAGCCCAAGGTAGAAAGAAAGCTCTCCACAGAGTGTGGTATGGCTAGAGTAGAGAATGGTCTACGATTCTTATTAGAACTGATCGCTTCAAACAAGAACTTGGTGCTAAAAGTGTAAAAAATAAACAAGCAAGACATCCTCCATTAACAATAATGCAAACCACAGTGTCAAAAAGGAGAGAGAGAAAAAGAGAGAAAGAAAGAAAAGATAAAAAGAAAGAAGGAAAGAAAGAAAAAGAAAGAGAAATAAAAAGAAGAAAGAAAGAAGAAAGAGAAGCAATTTGTCTGCTTTAGAGGAAGGCAGGAGTATAGGTGTATGTGAGGGAAATGGGAGTCATTGGTGACAGTGACAGGAAGAGTGTATTGGTGAAGGATGGTGTGTAGTGTATGACTTAAACCTAACAATAAATAATTTTGTAACCATGGTGCTTAAATAAAGCAATTAAAAAAAGAAACTGTGACAAAGTGTATAAACAATCTGTTAAGATTTTGCTTTTTCTGTATTGAAAATGAAAATAATTTTTTGAATCGACTACACTGGGCAGTACTCAGGGGTTACTTTGGGCTCTGCACTCAGAAATTAGTACTGGTGTTCTTTGGGGGACTATGCTGAATGCTGGGGATGAAACCCAAGTTGGCTGTATGCAAGGCAAGTGCCCCATTTGTTGTATTATCTCTCCAGGCCTCAAACTGGGAACAAAATTTTAATCTTCAAAGGGGGTATAAAATATTGGAGGATACATCAAATCTCAAACACAGTACTTGGGGAAAAAGATACTATTTTAAAACTCCTATGAATGTTTTGAGGTCTAGACCATATATGATGATTGGAATAGTAGACTCAGATGATATCTATAAACCAGCTCTCACAGCTAGTTCAACAGCTTATGAGATTAGCAGGAAAGATGAGAATTATTGCCCTAGGAAAGAGTTAAGGCATTTTCAGAAAGAACCCATATCACATTGAGTGTTATAGGCACACAGCAGAGGAAGTAAAAATAAGTAGGAGATATTCTGATAGGAAGAAGAAAAGAAATTTACTGTTTTGTGTATCAACTCTATGCCAGGTAGTTTCTCTTGTGACCCCTATTTAATTCTGCAGTAGCTATCACTATTTTTCTCCTGTTTATTTTCTTCATAAATGAGAAAACAGATGCAGAGAGGATCTATAACCTGCTTTAAGTCATAAGGTTCAAAAGTAGCAATGAGAATCCAAATCCTGGCCTGCATCTGATGCCCAAGCTCTAGTTACCAGATTCTTTCCTTTGAGGCATACAAGTATCTGCTATGCCTGAGACTTCAACAGGGAACCCAAAGGGATTTCTCCATTTTAGGAAGGGAATATTTTTTATTTTCTACTCCCTCTTCTCAACTCTTTGGCTGGCTTTGTAATTCTCATGAAATCAGACTGTCTGGTTTCAGTGTTTCCCACATGTCTGGGGAGAGATTGTGAGAAAGTTATTCTCTTTTTAATTCTCTTTCTGTTCTGGAGAGCTTTACAGTTCAATTTTCCTTCTTTCCAAAATATGCTTTAGTTTTCTAAAAGGAGAGAGAGAAGGGGGTCAGTATCAGAGTACTGGATAAGCAAAGTTCACTGTAATTTAAAGTTATTGGTATATTTGTACAATATTTTCTATTTCATTGGTTCTGCTTATGGTAATGGTATAATTTCTTGTACAGTAAATTAAAATAAAAGTAGCATAATTAAATATTTTGTTCTAGTACATGTGACACAGAGGACAGTCAAAATTATTATGTTATTCCAGAAGTATCTGAAGTGTTTGTGCCACTGATCATTTGACCCACAGAATAATCTATGAAGACCCTTAGAACCAGCTTGTTGCTAATTCCTGCAGAGTGGACGGACTTAATGGTACTTAATCATTAGGGCCTTACTCAGCGTGGTTCTACTTTGAGTTTATTAATGTTTATTCTATCAGTGGCCTCCAAAATATAAGAAGAGCACTGATCTAATTTGTACATCAAAGAGCAGTTATGCATACCATAAATCTTTAAATTCCTTTTTAGTATTTAAGTGAGACTAGGAAATTATCTCCCAAGGAGACAGTGCAAGTGGTAGAGCATATGTCCAACTGAGGGCTCTGAGTTCCAACCATGGCACAGTTTGCATCCTTAAGCATTACTTGGTGGCCCCTAAGCAACACAACCATGGCCTTTATTAAGGCAAAAAAATGTGTGGTAATATATATTTGATTTCTGGTCTTTGCCACTCAAATGACGTGATAATATCCCAACCATATGAAGCTAGATTGGGTTCTCTTCCTCTTAAAGGTAAGCGTCTTCTCAGAGCATATGCTCTGTCACACTTCTCAGTTCAAATATAATAGCACAGAGGATCCATAAACAACTTGTGAAGGAATGAGCATGGTGATTTTCAACAGGACATTATTTATGAAAAATAGGTATTGGATAAGTTTGGTGCATGGGCCAAATGCACTGATTCTTGCTTCATAGTTTTTATTTTTCTATATTTTATCTTTTTTCACACTGATACAGATACATATATATTTTGTACAGGAAGCTGGATAGCCTAATAGTTGACAAAAGCATGGAATGGAACTTTGTGCATTCTACTCAGTGGTTTTTATCCAGAACATGGATAAAAATAGGCATGGTTTTTAGGATTCCTCTACAAATCAAATAAAATAAATGCAACATGCTCAACACATGGTAAGTAAGTAGTCAGTAGAGTTTCTATTTAAAAGCAAGATCTATAGTGCAACAGGTAAAGTGTATACTCTGGCATCACATTTGGTTCCTAAACCCTTACAGAAGTGATCTCTGAACAAAAAGTTGTATATAAGCATTGAGCTCAGCTGAGTATGGTCCAAAAGACAAAGAGAAAAAGCTATATTCCCAGCTTCAATGCCCCTCCATACTCTTTCAATATAATATTACCCTAAAAAGTAATATTTACTGGCCTTTGCTAAGTCCTTGAATTATATCATATTGGTGTCATTTCTTTAGGTGCGGCATGTGACTGTTCTCTGCTTTTGACCTTTTGGGTTCCTCTGATGCTTGGGTGTGGAGAAAATCAAGCAACCTCTTCCAAGAATCTGTGGAAAAGAATTTCTAGGCAGACTTCCTAAAAGCCACCCTATATTCTTAGAAAGCAGCTGTTGTATCTGTTAAGATCTGACTATGTGAGAACATTGGCAAGAGCTCTTCTTTAAGCCTTGACCCTGAGACTTAGAACTTCAAAGACTCTGAGTGACAAAACCATCAACCACCTATAAAGATCAGCAACACCATCAAAATAATCTTGAGAAGGAGCTGTATTTCTGAAATTTAACCAAGTTTTGACAGAACTTTTTTTTTGCTTTTTGCAAATGTGGGCCCTGTCGTATTTGTGCAAACCAAGAATAAAGAGAGTTGAATAGGGATCAAAGAAAACAACTTCAAGAGGTGACTTAGGTTTTCTTCTGTAGCCTGTCCTAATGAACTCACCTTCTGTAAGAAAAGTTAAAATCTATTCCCATCCGTCTCTGTTGGTACAAAACATCCATCAGGCTTGCTCTCTTGGTGTCACTGATAGTTTGAATTGTCATGGCCTTTGACAAGGCTTACTTTATATTTTTTTTGCTGAAACACTGAGAATGTGTAGAACTTGCCTACAAACATTGCACAAGCACTAAAGTAAGGTCTTCTGAAATTCCTATTTTGGATATATTTTCAAAATGGAGTATTTGTTTTTTGTTTTGTTTTCTTTTCTTTTATTTTTTTTGTTACTCCTGGCTATATGTACTCAATGACTTGGGAGACCATATGGGACACTGGGAATTGAATCAAGATTTGTCTTGGGTCATCAGCATGCAAGGGAAGCTCCCTACCACTGTCTTATCACTCTGGCTCCTTGATTTTTTGTTTTCTAAAAATGTGAGCATTGAACATGTAGAAGAAATGTATATTCTCCCTTTGTATCATAGATTACCAACTCATCCTTATATGTCACTATCTTTATATATGTTTATAGAAATAGACATTCACACAGATATATAGTTTACTTTCTTATTAAATTACTTGTCTATTTTATAAATGTTGAGTGCCTGCTATATTTAAAGTGCTCTGATTATGTATGATTTCTACAGTGTTTGTATAATTGCATGTGTCTATGTATGTACATGGTATTATAAGCAATTTAACTTTGGGATTCAAGAATTTATGGCCTCTCCTGATTGGGAAAGAACTCAACTAATAGATTGTTGTCTCTTGCTAGATTATAGTCAGATGTTGGCTGGAGTTTTATTCTTCTGAAATCTTAACCAGGATTGGGGGATTCTCTTCCTACTGGCTCTTTTATAAGGCTGGCAAGTTGGTGAGGGCTATTGGTCAATGGACATAGTGTCTTTCTACAAGGATGCTTAGATGTCCTCATGGGTTGGTAGTTGTCTCTCCACAGAGTAATCAGTTCACAAACCCATGGTAAAAAAAAACAATTTTTAATGATTTAATGTTCGAGTTCTACATCTCTTCATTTGGTATATTTTATTGGGCCTGTCTGAATCAGTGTGGGAACTTACTATATGTGACAAGTCTACCAGTAGGTTAAGAATATTGGGGGTCATTTTGTAGAATAATTTTCAAGCATTTTAAATGGGGTACATAGGTGTAATTCTGTATTAAAAATGAATGAGGAGATGTAGAGATTTAAGAAAACAAAAAATACATTGTCAGGTTGAGAGATAGTGATATTTGTGAGCCTATTAAAGATTTTTTTGGAGAAAGTAATATGAAGCACAGGTATGAAAGCTGATTAGGAATTGTCAATAATTAGGGGAGAGCATGTGGTCAGAATGTTTTAGGCATGGAGAAAAACATTCTTCAGATTGCAACCTGAATGGCATTTTCTTCAAAACTTTAATCATAGGATATGTAATACATAAATGTATTTTATGTAGTATTTAACCATAGATGGTAAATAAGCTGGGAAAGTGCAGTACATTTCAATTCTTCTGAAAAAAAAAAAAACTAGTTCTCATTAGATACTTTTCTCACTAAAACCCTGGAACTTTGATCCTAAAGCTATCATTAAATAGTTTAATGCCATTAACATGGGGAGGTTTAATGTTTCATGGAGTAAACTTTTTAAATACTTGAATTATTTTAAAACCGTGACGTCAATTCTGGCCTCCCTCTAGCTGCCATCTTGCATCCACGTGTGTGTGACTCTTATGTCAGCTGGTCTGCAGAGACTCCTAGAGTGCCAACCCTAGTTCCCCACGGCCCAACAAGGTGATAGAAATGATAAACCAAGAGAAGCTTGCCAAATTGCGGACAAAGTGCGCATTCCTGGGACAGGAACCGTGGTTCATAGGACAGCTACAGCAGATAATTAAAACACTTCAGTTCTCTCTGAAGAAGTTAGGAGTCAAAAATATCTCTGGCATCGAGGAGGTGAATATGCTCACAAACCGAGGAACAGTGATTCACTTTTAACAAAAAAGTTTAAATTTCAGGCATCCCTGGCAACTAACACTTTCACCATTACAGACCGTGCTGACTAGCAGCAACTGAATAAAATGATTCCCAGCGTCTTAAATCAGCTTGGTGCACACAGTCTAACTAGTTAAAGGAGACTGACTGAAGCTCTGCCAAAACAATCTGAGGATGGTAAAAAAAATATCACTGGCTACTGGAGAGGATGATTATGATGATGATGATGATGATGATGATGAAGTTCCAGATCTCGTGGAGAATTTTGATGAGGCTTCCAGGAATGAAGCAAACTGAATGGTGTCAACTTCTGAAGAAAACTTGAACAAGTTACTAGGAGCTGCTACTTTATATCATGACTGCTTTTTAAAAATTTGTTCACACCTAATAAGATCTAGATCTAATATTTTTGGGCCACACCCAGTGACGCTCAGGGGTTACTCCTGGCTATGCGCTCAGAAGTCGCTCCTGGCAGGCACGGGGGACCATATGGGAACCGGGGGATCGAACCGTGGTCCGTCCAAGGCTAGCGCGGTAAGGCAGGCACCTTACCTGCAGCGCCACCGCCCGGTCCCTAGATCTAATATTTTTAAGCTCACTGGACACTGCAGCTCTTTTCAATTTTTACTTATATACAACTCATTCTTTGCAGTTAATCAAGTTGAAGAAGTCTGGGAATAAAGTTTTAAACAAAGATTAATAAAGTTCTCTGCCTAATATAAAAAAAGACTATGCATTACATAATTGATTATAATACATTTGTTTCCAGGTAAGTGGGAGCAAAGTTATTTAAAAAAAAGACAAAAAGATAAGAAAAAGGAAATAAAGAACATAAATAATAAAGGAAAGAGAAAAAGACAAGAAAGAAAAGAAAAAGGACAAAAAGAGAAAGAAGAAACAAAAGAGAACGGAAAGAAAGAGACAGAAAGAAAAAGTACAAGAGCAAGAAAATTTGTGAAAATTATTGCATCTTGAAGTGAGGTCAGAAGGTTTGCTAAGTTCTTATTGCTAGTTGATCTTTCTGTTTTTTCTTTTGTTTCTGAACATTAGGTATTTTTAAATACACATTGACATGCAAATTCCTACTGGAATGACAGTATTAAAAGATTTGGAATTATTGCATGTCCATGTATGCAGTCACGTGGTCCAGGTATTCTAAGTGGTATTGCTGATGCTGTGGATTTCATGGGGGATGTTTTCAGCTACTAGGCCTTTCAGAAGTGCAATAAGGTGTGTGTGTGTGTGTGTGT
Organism: Crocidura indochinensis; assembly: GCA_004027635.1. Taxonomy (NCBI): domain Eukaryota; kingdom Metazoa; phylum Chordata; class Mammalia; order Eulipotyphla; family Soricidae; genus Crocidura; species Crocidura indochinensis. Next base: position 11,721 of record PVKC010013488.1, on the reverse strand, counting down.
GTGTGTGTGTGTGTGTGTGTGTGTGTGTGTGCGCGCGCGCAGGGGGTGGTGGTGCCTGCACTCATTTCATGGAGTAAATTATGAGGAAATTAGTAGTAAACCAAAGACTGCAGTTGAAGTTATATACCTCAAAGAACTTATTAAGCAGAAAATTATTTTTCTGTCATCAAGTCTTTTTTGTTTTGTTTTGTTTTGTTTTGAGTCACACTGAGCTGTGCTCAGAGATTACTCCTGGCTCTGTGCTCAGAAATAGTTCCTTGTTCAGTGGACCATATGGGATGCCAGGGACTGAACCTGTATACATCCTGGGTCAGCTGTGTGTAAGGAAAATGCCCTACTATTGTGCTACCACTCCATCCATGTCATCAAGTCTTCTAATTTGAAAAGTACATAGCAGAAAATTAATCCATATAACTACTATATTAGTGAACATTCTTTGGCTGAAAGATACAAAAATCTTATTAAAATATACCTCAGAGGTGGGGCCCGGGAGATAGCATGGAGGTAAGGCCTTTGCCTTTCATACAAAAGGTCATTGGTTCAAATCCCTGTGCCCCATATGGTCCTCCGTGCCTGCCAGGAGCAATTTCTGAGCATGGAGCCAGGAGTAACTGCTGGGTGTGACCTAAAAACCAATATATATATATATATATATATATATATATATATATATGTATATATATATATATTTTTTTTTTGCAAATGTCAAAAGTCTCCAATATTTGCAATGAAGTGTTTTACAAGAACTGTAAAACTGTAAAATGGTTGAGCAAAGGGGCAATCCATTCATTCTATACCAGTAATTTCAACTATCTTTTGGTATCAGAACCATTTGGGGAGATTAAGAAAGAAAACTCCACTATCCTATTTTCACAAATTTTGATGTAACTGGCCTACACATGGATATTTAAAAATATTTTCTAGCTTACTTTAAGCATGGCTAGAAGAGAGCATCGCTGCTCTACATCCTATCAGCTGCTTCTGGACAGCTTGGCTCACTACTGACTCCCTATGCCATGCTATAGCTATGCCTGACCTATAGCAAATACTTAGCATTACTTTTTAATGAACGAATGAGGTACTAATACAAACAACAGTGACATACATTAGCTTTCTATATATCCTGAAAATCAATGAAGAAATTTTCTCGAAAAGGAAAAATATACCTGAAAAGTGCTGTGATATAGGAATCTCAGCGCTATAATGGGGAAAGATTTTCTTGTCCCCACTTAACTAATAGGGCATTCAATCAGAGAGCACACAAATAACTTGCCTTATGGCCTTAGAAAGAAATAATGATAGGTTTGTGTAGTCTCTGATGCAATTGAAAGCAAGCTGATAGAAAGATATTAAGACTGCAATTTGGAAACATAAAAGGTTAATATGACTGAATGTTTTGAACCTAAGATTGATTTCTGGGACAGATGACCAGTGCTAGATTCACACTGTTTCCAGTGCAGATCTGTTGTTTGTATAGTTGATGCCCCGGCTACTATCTGCTACCCCTGGCCCAGCTGTTCCTTTGGAACATCTGGTGAAATGCAGACTATTCAATCCTTATTGGTTTGACAGAGACCAGTGCATCAAAAGCCCTGGTTTTATGAGCTGGGTGGGTACTGTATAGATTTGGATTTTATTATTTTATTCCATAGTTAATAACTGTAAATTCCAGTTCCGTGGCCACAAAAGGCTAGAAGAAGGATGCTTCTTTTAGCTCACTCTTGGTGAGCACATAGACCACTGGAGTTTAAATTTATTTTCGCTAAAATTTTCATCATACAATGAAATCACTTCTTGGAGGATGAGGTCAGGGTTACGTAGCAAATCACCCACTGTTACCCTAGCTACAGAAAACTGTCTAGACCCTTTCAATATTTTTTTAAACAAACTAATTTAATCAGACACATTTGTTGTGGCTGGTGAAGCCAGAATGTTGGTAGACCCATACCATAAGAGCTTTCTGAACAATTTGAACACGTTTTCTAGTAATTAAGCCATAGCAATCTCAAAAGTCAAGACATGCCCTTTTGGGATTAATTAACTTTTAAGACTCCCACAAAATAACTTTGAAAAACTATGTGAAGATCTTCTTTATGACTAGAGAAGGATAAGTAGTTAAAAACCTATTGTAATAAAGAATTCCATGCTAGAAAATTTTCTTATTCCAACAACAAACTATTAGGACAATTAGTGACAGTGACTGGCACAAGTAAATTCCTAACCTCAGTGACTAAGAAAGACAAAAAGTTTAATTCTCATTCGCATACACTGAAAGCTCATGGTTTGCTAAGGGTTTTTGTCTAGTAAATGACTTGGGTATAGTTTGTCTATTTCAGTATGTTATTCTAAAGGTTATTCTGTCATAAAAAAGAGGGGCACATAGTATTTCTTTAATGTCTTGGTCCAGAAGCAATATATATATATATATTTTTTATTCTTCTTTTTTATTAATTTTTATTTTGACCAAAGTGGATTATAAATCCTTCACAGTAATTTTTAGGGACATAGCGACATTGAATCAGGGCCATTCCCACCACCATGCTGTCCTCCCTCCACCCCTGTTCCCAGCATGCATCCAATATGCCCTCTGTTTAAACCTCCATATTGTTAGTATTAGTGGTTCCCCTCTCTGTCTAGCATGTTGTAGATTGGGTATCGATTCTGTTGTCATTGCAGATAGCTTGTATAAAATTAAATCTCTGTTGTATACAGAGTTAAACAGTTGTTAATAGTTGAGTTTCAATCATACAATATTTCAACCTCATCTCTTTACCAGTATTCATTTCCTATTACCTCTGTCCCCCCAACCTCAGCCCTGCTTAACCTGCTTATGACAAACACTTTTCTTCTTTCTCTGTCTCTCCCCCTTTTTCGTTTTAGGCACTGTGGTTTGCAATACTGTTACCAAAGAATATTATGTGTATCATCTTACTTCCCTCTAAAACTGGAAACTTAAAAGAAGCACAGATAGCTTTTGATCATAACCACTCACTATGTATGCCAATAAATTCTTGACGGAACTTAATCCTGTCCTCTAAAGACATAACTCTTCTCACATATTCTTTGGTATACCACTGCTGTTTCTGTTACCCTGGCTGCAAAGTTATGGAGCCTGTGAATGGAGAGCTCTGGAGAGATGCACTTTCAATGACATAACTGGTAGTGTCAATATGCTTCACTCTTTCTAAGATCGTATCTCACATTTTCCTTCCAAGAAATCTTTTCTTTGAGGTCAGATTTATTTTGCCATGCTTTGAGAATGGTGGTCTCTAACAAAGCACATCTTCCTGCTACTTTATCAGTGCCCTTTCTTTATCCCTGATTATAGCAAATTGTCTAATTTTTGTTTTTAACATTCACTTATCCTCAAGACTTTCCCAACCACAGTGCTTTATTTGTTTATATTGGAGGTGGAGTTGGACCACACCAAATAGTGTTTTGGGACCATTTCTGATTTTGTGCTCAAGGATCATATTTGGTGGTTCTTAAGTGTTATATTCAGGGCCTGGAATCAAACCAGGGTTTAAAGGACTGTTTTGTAGTACCTGTTTTATGATAGGTTTCCTGAGGACAAAACCTATCCCCATCTTTACAACCATTTCAACTACATATTTTCCCTGTTAATCCCATTTCCTGACACAAAAAGGATTTAAATTACTTTTAAATATGTTGCATTTTCTAGGAAATTTATGTTAAATTCTAACTATATATTGGTTTTCAGTAGAACTTTGGAAGTTTGACGGAAGCAAATAGGCAAAGTTAGAAAATTTTGAAGTCATGTATAATAATTTTACCAAGTTTGTTGACTCTTTTTGCATCCTCTAGTGTAGACATAGAAAGTTGGTTTTACTCAGATTTTATTTCTATTCTCTCTAGTATACTCAATGTTGAAAAGTTTGATGATAATGCACATAGATTTCAATCCCCTTTTAGGTTCAGAGGATTTTTCTCTTTAATCCTGATATATGGAATCTTGTGCCATCTGCTGTTTCCTAGTTCTTTCAGAGGTACCATTTAAACTTCAGAATCTTCACTGAGGTTAAAGAAATCTCCTTTATTGAATTAGCACTGGAGAGATACAAGCTTGGAATCAGATGGGAGCCTGGAAAATAATTCACACACACACACACACACACACACACCACACTTAGAGATAAAAGTCTTTGAAGAGTTCTCCATGTTCCCCTTAGCTCCTAGGCTTAGGCTCCAAAAGATCAGATATTGGCCATTCACCACTGAACTGTGGATCCCAACAATGTAACCAGGATCATTTCCTACACCAGCACCAGGAATAGGTCTTTTACCAGGGATCGACCTAATGCTGTCCTGACATCAACTTGCTCCAGAGTGGGTTCATATAATACCTTGATGATTTGGTAACAACACCAACCTGTTTTCAGGGCAGGAGTCCTTGCAATGCCACCTATGCCACCTAATGGTCAGATGAAACCAAAAGCCACTTCATGTCACCCCAAGTTCGACATAGTAGCTGTACAAAAACCAGAATCTCTAACAACAGAAACCAGATTGTGCTAACCGTGATTACGAAGAACTTTACTGTACCACAGAGAAAGATGTTGGGGTTAGACAACTGGTTTTATGGCAGGATGTTTCATGGGTAAGGTCTCCCTGTTTTGAGGTCAAAGGTTTTTTCCTTTCTATTTCCCCCATATTTTGCTGTGCATATGCAAATAAAAAGAAACCTTGCCACACACATCTTTTTTAAAATGGGATTTTTTAAAATCTCTTATTTATTAAAGTGGAACCCCCTATCTTTTTATAGTACCTTGGGATATGGATTATTTTATTTTACCACATATTCCCACATTTTTCTATGAAACAAGAAGAAAGGATCAGAAAGGCTGAGGACCAGGGGACAAGTGGTCTTGGATGCATTGGTGGGGAAATAAGGACAGAACTAAATTACCAAGTTGAAGTCAACAATAATACATGAAGGGACCTAAACATTATCAGTCTAAACTTAAAGGTCCCTGCATGGGGAAAAATTTGGTGGGATAGGATGCCTTCTGGGTCCATTAGTGGAGGAAAGTTGACACTGGTGGTGAGAAGGGAGCTGACTCATTGTATTTCTCTTCTCAAGTTCAACTATAAAAGATTATTTTAATCACAATTATTTCAATAAAATTAAAAAATATTATGCCATATTATAGTTTAGGTTTTAAGAGAAGAGTACTGTTTCAGAGTATTTACATGGGCCAAATTATAATCGAGAATACAATTGGATAGATATGAAAATGAGATTGCATAATATTTGAAAAATGTGTACAAATTATTTACTTAAATGTTAACATAATAGTATTCTAGACAACTTATTATACATTTAATATGATAAAAAGTAAGCTTCGTTAATGTTGAGTGGGGCAAGATTAAGAAAGGCATACATAGTGAATTAAATAAGGTCAGGGTCAGAACCTTGGAGAGCTCTGAGATGGAACAAAGATAGTTTAGATAAAGTGCAGGACCTTCTCAATATGATCAGGTGTATGGGAAGGATTTGGCCTTTTTGTTGGTTTGCTTAGCTTTTGCATTAACTTCTGTGCTTCTACTGGTAATTGAAGAAAAAGACACGTGATAAAACATTCTTTGCCTTTTTTCTGGAGATGCTGTAGAAAATGGTCTATGATTCAGATTATATTTGAAAATTTCCTTTGGAGATATACTCAAGGAAAACAATGATGCTTCTCTGATATACTGATGATGATAAGTCTAAACTTTCTGTTTTCTCTTAATTTTTTTATTCAAGGAACTCAGAATACAAATCTTAGATTATTTACATCAAAGAATTAGCTCTTTGTGACTATATTCTTTGTGTTCTTTTTTCCTCTTAGACCTACTGATTCCTTTATTTATGTAACCATTAATCTATTTATTTATGTTTTCTTTAGCCCTGCTTTGAAAATATATATTCAAAAATATTATTTTATGTGTTTTCTATTTACATTGTCAAATCTTTCATAAAGTAAGTTGTGTGTGAAAATAAATTAAAACAATATAGTTTTTAAAACCTTTAAAACAACAAATATAGTTTTTTTTCATGAGATTTAAAATTTTTATTCCTTGGTATTTATCTGAAGAAATAAAAACATTAAACTGAAGTGATATATGTATATATGTTATTGCAGCACTATTTACAGTTGTTAAGATGTAGAAATGTAAGTCAGGAGAAAAATAAGTTTTAGATTATTTTACTCATACAGAGAGACAGATCAGGGAATAAAACACATGAATTCTGACTGTAGAACTGAAGTTTCTAAAGGTTGGAGAAATGAAAGTTTGTAGGAAGCCCAATGAACTATGTTGAAGAACATTGACACTTTTAATTTGGTCATACTGCAAAAATGAACACTTGGGGCCCGGGAGATAGCATGGAGGTAAGGCGTTTGCCTTTCATGCAAAAGGTCATCGGTTCGAATCCCGGTGCCCCATATGGTCCCCCGTGCCTACCAGGAGAAATTTCTGAGCATGGAGCCAGGAGTAACCCCATGAGCACTGCTGGGTGTGACCCAAAAACCAAAAAAAAAAAAAAGACAAAAATGAACACTAGAATGTGAAATTCTCTAAAAGACCATGCTACAAACTAATGTCACTTGAATAAAAGAAGCAAAGAAGGAATGGACACATATTCCTTCTAACAAGAGTATTATCAGAGGGAAAATAGTTAATCCTGAGTCCCAGGGACAGAATATATAAAAAATGCCAATAAGCCCATGATTGTGATTTTCAATGACTACTCTCCAAATTTCTTAACTCTCACTCAATGACTACAAAGTTCTTATTTGTATGAACTAAATATGATTTAAATTAAATTTGACTTGGTACTGGAGCAATGGCTCAGGGGTAGGCGTTTGCCTTGCACTTGGCTGACTCAGGATGGACCACAGTTCGATCGCCCAGCATTCCATATTCCCCCAAGTCAGGAATGATTTCTGAGAGCATAGCCAGGAGTAACCCCTGAGCATCAGTGGGTGTGGCCCCAAAATCCCACCACCAAATAAATAAAATAAAGTTTGACCACTTTTATTATTTTTTATTATAATAATAATCTTTATTTTGAGCAATGTGGAGTACATTACATTCACAGTAATATTTTAGGTACATATTAACATTGAATCAGGGGAATTCCCACCACCAATGTTGTCCTCCTTCTACTCCCCTTCCCAGCTTGCATCCCATATCTCCCACCTTCACCCCCCGGGATCCTCTCTGTGTCTAGATTACTACTTAGTGATCATACAACTCTTTGGTCTTGGTACCCTACTTTGGTACCCTACATTGAACCCCTGGTTCAAGTGATGTGGTTCTGTTTGAAGAAAAGAAAAACAATAAAATGGAGTAAAAATCAAATAAGTTCCAAATGGGCAGAGTCCTTCTAGAAACTCTCAACAGAGAAGAAAGGGAAAAAGGAAGAGAAACACCACAACAATACTAAAAGAAAAATCAAACAAAAAATGCAATAAGCACTACACAATAAAGACGAGCACCACATAATAACCACGATCCTGAGATAAAAACAAAACAACGCAAAAATAAAAATGAAGACAATAACAAAACAAAAAAATCCAAAATAAATAAACAAAAATTTTTGTGCTGCTTTTTTAATGCATAGGCACAGTAAATATTGGGGAAATTATAAAGGGAATTCCCTTGGCCTAAGAGATACAGGGTTTCTCCGCCCTTGAAGTATACTGTCATGGGAATAACTACAGACTCCTTGCATGTTCGTTTACTCTCTCCTAGGTCCTTTTGTGGTGTATTGGAGACTTCACTGAAGTTTGACCTTTTATTTTTTAAGGATTTTTTTATTTTGGTTTTTGGGCCACACCCGGTGACACTCAGGGGTTACTCCTGGCTATGCATTCAGAAATTGTTTCTGACTTGGGGGACCATATGGGATGCCAGGAAATGGAACTACGGTCTGTCCTATGTTAGTCTATGCAAGGCAGATGCCCTAATGCTTGCACCACCACTCCTACTCCAAGTTTGAGCATTTTTAAAGTTTTGTGCTTAACCATAAATATTTTGACTTTTTTTCTTTTTTCTTTTACTGACATCCTATCACCCATTTCCAATTTCGGGTCATTACACTTACACTTTATATTGGGCCTATGTTTATTTTCCCCTATTTGCTCTTGTTTCTTGAGTCTTTTGAGGACTCTACTTTTGATCTTCACTCCATGCATTATAATAATTTTTGTTCCATAATCTATTAATTTCCAATCTAAGACTCCAGTCCTGGACATAACACTTCTAGATACACACCCAAATCAACTAAAATGCTTTGATACTTTTTTAAATTTTTTAATTAATTTCTTTATTTAAACAAGGTGGTTACAAAAAACTTTCATAGTTGGGTTTCAGTTATAGAATGTACACCACCAGTGCAATCTAACCACCGCTAACACCCTCCATTTCCTTACTCACTCTAAACCCCTGCCTGTCTTTCATACAGACATTCCATCTTTCTCCTTCACTATCATTGTCATGGTAGTTATTGTAGTTAGTGCTTTAACTGCACTCACAACTCTTTGGCAAGCTTCATGTCCTGAGCTGGTCCTCCCAACATTCATCTCTATTGTCTCTGGATTTTATTGTTTAATGATTTTTATTTTTATTATATTCCACAGATGAGTGAAACTATTCTATGTCTGTCTCTTTCCCTTTTGCTTATTTTACTCATCATAATAGTTTCATCATCATTTTTTTCTAACAGCTGCATAATAATCCATTGTGTATATGTACCATAGTTTCTTTAGTCACTCATCTGTTGTCAGGCATCTGGGTTGTTTCCAGACTCTGGCAATTGTAAACAATGTTGCAATGAATATAAGTGTGCAGAAGGCATTTTTGTATTGTGTTTTTGTGTTCTTAGAGTATATTCCTATAAGTGGTATAATTGGATCATATAGGAGCTCAATTTCTAGCATTTTGGGGAATATCCATATTGTTTTCCAGAAAAGTTGACTAGGCATTTGAACCAACAGTGAGTGAAAATTTGTTTCTTTCCACATCCATGCCAGCACTGGTGGTTCTTGTTCTTTGTGATGTGTTCCAGTCTCTCTGGAGTGAGATAATACTTCATTGTTGTTTTGATGATCAGTGATGTGCACCATTTTTTCTCATATGTCTTTTGGCCATCTTTGTTTCTTCTTTGAGGAAATGTCTGTTCACTTTCTTTCTCCATTTTTTTTGATAGAGTTAGAGGATTTTTTTGTTGTTGTTAAAATCTGTTAGTACCTTGTATACCTTAAATATTAGCCTCTGAGCAGATTTTGGGTGAATAATTTCTCCCATTCTGTGAGTATCCTTGATAACTTCTTTAAAGAAGAAACTAGAAAAGAATGGCTGTTTTACTCAGAAGTGCACCTGGTGCTTGGAAATACTAAATATTCCATAAAGTAATGAGTTTCTAAATACTAGAAGAGTGAAAATCAGATAGCATATGTAGCCTCCGTGTAGTATTATTCATAGAAAATACTCAAAATATATTTTAAAGTCTAAGAGTTTGTAGTTTAGAATACTCACATAATTTGTTTCACATGTAAAGTTGGTATTTATAGTCATACCGTGGATCAATGGTCCTCAAACTACGGTTCGCGGGCCACATACTGTATTTGTTCCCATTTTGTTTCTTCACTTCAAAATAAGATATAAGCCGTGTGCATAGGAATTTGTTCATAGTTTTTGTTTTTACTATTGTCCAGCCTCCAACGATCTGAGGGACAGTGAACTGGCTCCCTGTTTAAAAAGTTTGAGGACCCCTGTCCTGGATGAAGGTAACTGAGTTTCAAGACTTTAACTGATTTATTCAAAGTCAACATAAGGAAAAATTTAAATATTCTTTTTTTTTGTTTGTTTGTTTTTTGGGTCACACCCGGCAGTGCTCAGGGCTTACTCCTGGCTCCATGCTCAGAAATTGCTCCTGGTAGGCACGGGGGACCATATGGGGCACAGGGATTTGAACCGATGACCTTTTTGCATGAAAGGCAAACGCCTTACCTCCATGCTATCTCCCGGGCCCCAATTTAAATATTCTTAGCATGTGAGCCCAGATCCTCTGTTTTTAAAGCAATTCTATTAGTATTAATAACATAGATATATTTGATGAGAAGGGAGAGAGCTATTTTTTTGGAAAAGTACAGGTGATCCACTCACAATTTTCCTAAAATATAAGAGAAACATTATTATTTAGCTTCCCAAGAATGGATACCACACAAACTACACATTAAAGAGTTGGGGGAAGTCTACATAGCTTGAGGCTGAGGAGACATGCTTACAGGAAAAAATATTGGTCTTTTTTAATTACGCCATTAAAAAAAGGATCAGCATATATTATTATACTTTTTACCTATTCTGGCAATTAATATTGTAATCTGGAAGACTACTAGAGCTTGTAATGAGATTATATCCTTCTATTAAAAGCATGATACAGTGCAGTAATAAAGGACACTTCAGTTCAACTTAGTATTCTATTGATCTTAGAGGGAGGTGCTAAAAGATATTAAAAGGCATCAACTGAGGAAGATTTACGCCAGAACATTATAATGTAACAGAGTTAAAACTTTATAATTAAAGATACATATACATATATTTATATACTCTTGGTGTATCTTTTCTAATTCAGCTTTATGGGTCTGTTTATTTTTGCTGTTACTTAGAAATTAAATAAGTAGGACTGATGGTAGAAAAGATAGATGCCCAAGGTAAAATATAAGTAAGTCTTAAGAAAATAAAATAACTTTGTTTGGAAAGACTTCATGTACACAGCACATTGTTTCTGTAAATCATGTGCTATGGACAAACTATTACTGTCTGTTTTATATTTTAATAGAATATTCCTGAAAGCAAGTACTATAATAAAAAATCCAACAGAACCATAAAGAAATGCATATCTTTTTTCTCTGGTTTGATTTCTTTTTTTATTTTATTTATTTATTTTTTTAACACCTTTATTACATACATAATTGTGTTTGGGTTTCAGTCATGTAAAGAACACCACCCATCACCAGTGCAACATTCCCATCACCATTGTCCCAAATCTCCCACCTCCCACCCACCCCATGCCTGTACTCTGCACAGGCTCTCCATTTCCCTCATATATTCTCATTATTAGGGCAGTTCAAAATGTAGTAATTTCTCTAACTAAACTCATCACTATTTGTGGTGAGCTTCAAGAGGTGAGCTGGAACCAGCTCTTTTCTCTTCTGTGTCTGAAAATTATTATTATTGCAAGAATGTCTTTCATTTTTCTTAAAACCCATAGATGAGTGAGACCATTCTGCATTTTTCTCTCTCTTTCTGACTTATTTCACTCAGCAAGAGAGATTCCATGTGCATCCATATGTAGGAAAATTTCATGACTTCATCTCTTCTGACAGCTACATAGTATTCCATTGTGTATATGTACCACAGTTTTTTTAGCCATTCGTCGGTTGAAGGGCATCTAGATTGATTCCAGAGTCTTGCTATGGTAAATAGGGTAACAATAAATATAGGTGTAAGGTAGGGGTTTTTGTATTGTATTTTTGTGTTCCTAGGGTATATTCCTAGGAGTGGTATAGCTGGATCGTATGGGAGTTCGATTTCCATTTTCTGGAGGAATCTCCATATCGCTTTCCATAAAGGTTGAACTACACGGCATTCCCACCAGCAGTGGATAAGAGTTCCTTTCTCTCCACATCCCCGCCAACACTGTTTGTTCTC